>JACTOM010000929.1:2137708-2416234 GCA_015832385.1 Elymnias hypermnestra
TTATATATATATATATATATATATATATATATATATATATATATATATATAACACAAATCGATGTGCCCTTGCCGGGGTATATTAGAAAGGTAATAATGCGAGGATGGTTTTAGTATATCTTACAAATAAATAAAATTAGGATGTATATATGAAATTTAAGCTTAAAAGCTGCTCGTAAATTAATTTTAACATTTTTTTTGTACCGGCTAATCTTTGTCACAGGGAACTTAATTGTAATTTATTACGGATTCGAGAATTCAGTTTTAGTTTACTTCCATCCAGAATACTGTTAAAGATTTTTTATAGTCCTTATAACATACCTTATATTATTAAAAACAAATATTATGGAGAAATATTTCAAGTAACGAAAACTGTTTTTCAAATAGTTTAAGTGTAAAGCTCAATGTCAAATACCACAAAGTCGAATGAAGGTTAATAAAATTTTAAAATGAGTTCCTTATTATAACATCCTCATTAGGTTAATTAATCTCTCATATATCATCATTATCAATGCACTTAAATTAACGCTGAATTTACTATTTCAGTTACCAACATATTTTACAGAATTTTAGAGATTAAAATTTTTTAAACTGACAGCAAACAAGATTAGAAATCCAAGCGTACTAATCCAATCCATCCAATAATACAATATTACATTTAGCCTTAACAAAACTCTTCAGGATCAGTAAATTATATTTTGGTCGCTGCAGGATGGAGAGTTCGTTTTTCGGCCGCCGCATGCGGGACAAAAGTGTTCTCTCCATGTAAATTTCCACTGGTGCACATGCGTTCTTTACTTTTTTCGTGCAAATATGGGCAAATTTGTACTAAGTGTCTGTTTGCAACGTAAAAAGAGTCACTATGCTAAATTTATAGGCTTAACACCATATTTGCATTATATTATCATTTCTAATGGATACGATTTTGGGACACATCGATTAGAGGCTTTCAGAGACTATAACAGTCATACCTAGAAACATTTATTATTTTATATGTCTACATACATATATAGAAATTAAGATGTATTCTCAATCCGACTTAACCAGCTTTATTTCAAATTAAAAGCTTCGACTCGTCGAAATAGTTTCTCACCAAAGGCTAACATTTGCATACCTCAAAGCTAAATACCACAAAAGCAAGTGAAGGTCAATGATTGTAATCACTGCTCGTAATAATATTCTGATTTAATTGAATAACGCGGACATTACGTCACCTAGTAATGCACTCCAATATATGATATGCTCAACGAATGAAAATTGAAGTAACAATTATTTTAACAAAACAATATTATCACATTGAATTAAATTGAACTAAAAAGGAAGTGAGTTCCAGTACATAACGTATGTTATTTTTAGCTGATCGTTTTGTTTGGCAAGTAATCTATATATACAAAACAAAAATGTTTCTACCTATGTCTGTTAAAGACTGAAATTATGCCCCAAACAGGAAAGGTATGAATGCTAAGAACTCATATAGAAAATAACTTATTCATTGCAGGATCTCCAAAACTATTCGTCTAGTTCACTTGAAATTTGGCAAACATATTCCATTTGCGACGTAAGAATGGGTTTTCCTGTATTTCCGCGAAATCGGGAACTACGCGGATGACACCGCAAGGCACAGCTAGTTCTTTATTTTGCAACAATATAATTAAATTAGAAAACTCATCTAACCTTGTATTGAAGAATTAGTAACACCAATGTTGGTTAATACCATTTTTAAATGTGAACGACGGAGCCTATATATTGTACGTGTAGTAATAATATGTTGTAAAATAGTGAGTATGACATTTTTAATAAAGAATAAAGTAAAACTTTAAAGTACACATTTATGGTAATGGTCGTCTATTAGCAAATGTTCAGAAGCACAGATTCACGTAGAAATAATAACAGTTAAACACCTTTCGGCATTCAAACAAATCGGCGAGTGTCTGATACCCGAATTTTATAAACATTAATATAATACACAATAAAATATGTGCATAACGTACGTAAGATCGAGGAAAACTAATAAATAATATCAGGACCCACACTTACAATGTTAATTATAACTACCGAATCGATCGGGAATATTATTTTGCCTTGTGTTTTTGTTTAATGCTTAAAGATTATGGTTTATAGAGTTCACTGTGTGCATGTAATTAGCATTTAATGGCAGACAAAAGACAAAAAGCAAACCAGAGAGAAAACGTCTAATTAAAATATTTAAAAACATAATTAGGTATACTTTAGTCAAACATGGATTACACGACTGGCATAAAATGACTATACCCATATTTTTCCTCCTTCTGGTGCTGACTTTGTATCACTAAAGGGTCATCCATTTGATAACCTCACTGGCGCAGTGGTGCGAGTATTTGCTTTGCTAGCAGAGGTCCCTAGTTTGATCCCCGGTGAAATAATTTAGCAAATTGTTTATTCTAATTTATCTGAATCTGGACTGGAGACTGCTGCTGTGCTGCTGCGTAGAAACGATAAGAGGTATATTGTCTCTTACCAGATTAGCGTGTTTCCATCTTAGACTCTATCATCACTTACTATCAGCTGAGATTATAGTCAAGCCCTAACTTGTCAGCAATTAAATTAAAAAAGTACGTCACACATTAAGGGAAAGCTCATAAGATGTGACTTTGTGTGACAAGATACAGGAGCTCAAAAGTTTTGTCTTGACAAAATCTAAAGGGAGTGATTATCAAGAAATTATTAAATTGCCGCAATTTATTTAGGGCACCTAACAAATATCGCTTCCATTAGAATTCTAGAGGTTTTAATTTAGATTGTTTTTTTAGGTTGCTTTGTTATTTAATATTTTTGACAACGCGTAAATTAACTTGAGTTATCCAATAACGAATGTGAAAGGTTGTCCGGCATATGTTAATGGCTATTAGAAATCCGAGGCAGACGCTTGCTTTTCATGGTACCTTAGATATTTTATACGACATCTTCATTAATATTTTCGTTTAGTTTCTTCATAATAATAATGATTTCATAGCTTAATAATTGCACAAAATTGTTGGTTAAGAGTACGTGCTATTGTTAGTGAAAGTATATTAAACATTAACTGATGAAATTTTCTTAATTCATATATTTATGTATTTAAATAACTCCTGCAAAATTACATGAGTCAAGTAGAAGATGTATTAAAGGTCTATTAAAACGTAAAAACAAGGTGACATGGAGTTTTAATATTAAAACGTTTTACCTTGTTTTACTGTTTTAAATAATAAGAAACCTTAAAAATCTTCAAGATAATGAGACGAACGTAAAATTTCGGCAAAAGGATAACTGCAGGTTTTTATAATGATTTAATTTTAACTCCCACTACGCCTTCGTGAACATAAGTGGAGGAGGTACGAAGTAGAGTACAAAGTGACTCACAAAAATAAGAAACTGTATAGTGTTTCCTATCAAATTTTCTGCCACGTTATATCGTATGAATTTATTTTTCCGTCATTTTTTACTGTCCCTTTTTAGTTTCATCGACACGATGCTAATCGCAACGATGCTAAAGAAGTTTTCACTCATAAATGAATGATGTTTTAAAATATTTTTATATGCAGAATAACCCGGATAAAACACTGTCTTTTTTTTCTCTCTTGACGTGGAGGAAATGTTCAAAAATATACCAGAGATATGGGGAAAAGATATCGGGTTATGTGGGGTTTTTACCCATTAAAACCCCCTCGATACATCGCACGCCCACTGGGGGGTTGGTGGTACTGGCTACTCGGGCAGAACATACCAGCGCCACCCGTGCACAAAAATCTGATGGTCATCTTGGAGCAGACAGTGTCCCCACACTGACAGCAAACGATCTCACAGCCCTCGCAGGCATAGCGGCAGTTCAGTTACCATTTGAGTCCAATTAAAAAAACGTCGTTAAAATCAGTCACTTTAACACACGCCAATTTACCACTCGAGCAATGATTGATGACTTTTTGTTCGAAGGGTGAAAATAATGAGTAGTGTAATCGAATACTTCAACGCCCCCTGTCGTTATGATTACGGTTTACACTGTATGACTACCTTTAATAATTAATTAGAAATTACACAAGCGAATATATGAACAAGGTCGCTGAAATCGGACTTAGTAATTTAAGTAGAAATGGAAGAATATAGCAAATGTTTGGTTTAGTAAATCCACGATATCATTCATAAAGATTTTATTCACTCAAGAATTTACTCTTATGAAATGAAAAAAAGTAGACAACATTGAAAATCTTAAACCTTGCCGTTTTTGTCCTTATTACAATGTTGTAAGCTTTATAGCATATCTTTATACATCAATTAACTCGCCGTTTTGTCCATTCCGTAATTTATTTAATTCTTTAAGGTTTAATTTTTTAAATTCAAATAATTCTTTGAGGCTACGCTGTTAGTTTTATTATTTTGTTTATATTCTGACCGACTGGACTGGTGTACTGGCATTGAAATACTAAATCCATTATACAGATCTGCTCAAATTTTATTCATTCTCTGTTAAGATTTATACGAGGTTTAAGAACTATTTAGACTTATAATTTTTGAGTATAATTTACAAAGTACCTACCTAGAAGTTAAATTCAGGAGCTTGTTTACTATTACTCTTAGACTGAGACCTAATGTTGTGTGCTTTAAGCTGGTGAGATCCTATTTGTATCAACAATGTCAAAAATACACATAAGCAATCACAATTTAATCCTGATTAAGTAACCTCGCTCCTAAAATTAAAATCTTTTACACGTATAACATCAAGAGTTATAAAAATGAATAAATGTTGATTAAAACGATAATGTACATCCTATAAGAGAACCTATAATTATAAGAATATTAACTGTCAGATAAATTGCAAATAAGCATTGCAAAATGGTGTTAATGATTACCTTGATGTTTTGAATGTTATTAAAATAAGAACCGCGACTACGCAGACATATTTTCCAACGATAAAAAGTAAGTAAATATGCGATGTATACACTAATCTTATACTGAAATTAAAGGTCTATTGCCCATAATATGATTGCACAATTCTTTAGCATTTATAGTTATTCAACAAGAAAACAATTAAAAAACTGAAAAGATAGTATAGAATAATACGTTTGGTAGTAACGTGTGGATGTTTTATTCTAGTTTTATACAGCTATATACGTGACCACGATCCATGCCACTGGGTCGAAATATCGACAAAATTAAAAAAACGCCATCGTATCGTATGCACCCGTTAAAATAGTCAAAATATCGATAAACCACGGCAATTTAAGTTTAAAACAAATGATTATAGTAGTCAACGTTAGAAAATATATATTTTCTTTATTTCCTATGAGAAAACTATTGCTGAAAGTGTAAAAAAACAAGTATTTGAAACTTGTAATTTTAAATATTGATGCAGTCACAATTTAATTTATTCTTTCGATGATGTCGATATTCTGGGTGTGACGATTTTGTTTGGAAAAGAAACACTATTAAATTTTCTTTTGGTTCTCCGGAAAATAATGTCAGTAGAGCTTAAGACTTCTACCCTACGTCTAGAGACTCTGACTTGGAAAGCAAGAGACCTCATAATTTACTAATATTTTAGTTGATACTGTTGGTGATTGGCAGGTAAAATAATGAGTATTCGTAAATGTATGTAACATACCTTTTCGCTATATGTTTTAAAATAATGACCCTACAATTTTCTATTAAGAAATTGCACTTTCAAACGTAAGTACAAAGGCTTTCAAAGAACTACTCGTACCTAATAAGTACGTAATGTGTGCCCATAGCGCGCTAGTGAAATTTAAAGAGAATACGTGCCCATCGAGTGAAACCTATAACATCATAGTTATAGGATCAAAGAGAGCGTTTATAAGTGACGAACTCATTGAGCTATAAACAATATAATACAAAAGTATTTCCCAGATGAGATGCGGGTAGAAATTCCGCGTTATGGGCCTTTTATACAGAGAAGTAGTGTAAGGTAAGCAAAAAAAACCCGTATAAGTTTCACTTTCATTGTGAAACGAGCACTATTGTGTGCCATACTGCATAAAGCGGATGACGGTAGACGCCATTTTTGTCGCTATTTTCATTTAGGACGAAAGGGTTGATCCAAAAAAGCGTGAAATAATTAAGATTGACAGGAAATATCTAACAACTTTTCATCTAAGTTGTTGGAACACTTATTACTTATAAGTTAAAAGGGCGCCTAAAGCATTTCTGTATTATGTTATTGAACTAGTGTTTATTTTGTTAGATGAGAGGTAGTTTAATACTACGTATCGTAGGCGTGGACAAATAATATAAGACTAATCTCTCTTGACTGACAACAACTCTGTTTCCTCGAGCTCATAGCAAAGATAGCATGATCGTATTCCTAAAATTAGATATCTAAATTGATGAAAACTTAGAACTGCCTAACTGAGATTCGATCAAATAATTCTTTAGAAGGAATTCACATATCTATTACATCTAATTACATTTTATACGAAACCGACCAATCTTTAATTATCAGGCTATACTAGCAATCAGGTTAATTAACAAGAAAAGGAATCATTAGCACGTTAATTAAAATTACGATAAAACCGTAATCGGGAGGCATTTGTTAAAAAAATTGAGACCCTGAATAAATTCAATTAAAAAGGTTAAACGTAAAAATGTTACAGGAACTTTAATAATGATTATTTCATACGTAATTTATCTTCTTATATTTTGCAAAATAACATCAAAATCGACCCATTCATTTTAGCGTGAAGGAGTAACATCTTTCGCATTTATTACATTATGTAAATGTTCCTTTTTAATCGTATTGAGATCAAGTGTATATACGACTACGTAAATATATATTTTTTTATAAATACAGAATACAAAGTATTCTCGTCATATATGTTAATTAAGCTTAGAAGTGTTTACGTAACACCTAAATTGTAGTGCAGTAAATAATAGAAAAACAAAAATTAATCATGAATTATACTTTTTTGGAGTAATTGATATAACAATGTACAAAATACCAGCGTGCTTATACATATAAGCAAAAGATGATAAAAGAAACCAAGCAACCCGTGTGAAAAAGTTTTTTTTGAGAACCCTAAGAAAGTTCGTGTTTAAGAGGTGTTTTACTTTGACGGTAGAGACCATATCTACCTATAACTGAGGAAGGACGTCAAAAGCGCTCATTAGTAGGCCTAAGTATAAAATAAAAGCTCTTCATAGCGCTTTCTGTAGAAAAGGTAATGAGAAACGATTGTGAAAATGAAAAATGGGTTAAATAAACTGCGTGGGAAAAATTAAGGCGATAAAAACTCCACAAATGAAATTTATTTAAAAAATTTAATCCTCAGAAGCTTTTGTGCATGTGAGCCCGTATAATTCAAGATACGGTTTCTTAATGTGATATAGACAATGTCTTATTTTAAGACAATGAAAATGTAGCCATTATGATTATGGGGATAATATATTAGAGCAAAACTTGCTATCATTGATTTTTCATGACATATCAATATTTTGATTTCCAAAAAAGTTCGATTTACTATTTGAGCATCTAAATGTATTATTATTACCACAAATATTATTTTCTAAGGTTCTATTATTATAAGACGTGAGAAAATAATATAAAAAATTACATTTTCATTTGATATTGAATAATATTTTCAAGGCAAGTGACCAATATCTGAATATGGAATGACGTGAGTAAAATTCATTTGAGGGAAATAGGATGTTTTAATGTTACCATACTTGAATTATTGAGTAGAAACTTAGACGTGGTACTGAAGTAAATAACCTTGTAAACATATTTAGTAAGACAACATAATATTGGAAGCGCTTTATTTGGCTTTATGGCCATCTATTTTCAAGGTAGAGCTTTGAACTCAGTCGTCTTCCAAAATTGTACAATATACATAAAAATTTAATATCAAATATTATTTGCAGAACCAACGATCCACCGTTGCGTTATTAGTTAAAACTGATCCGTAGAAATTTGGGTATAATAAATAGTACATACACATTTATTTCTTGAACATAACCTAACTGCCGGTTGAGCCCCGTCGAAATCGGTACAGCAGATTCAATAATTTCCAGACATAAACATTATAAAAATTAGGTCTAAGAAAAGTCATTATTTTGATATAACAAACAGAAATTGTAATTTATTTACTGGTAGATACATACATAAATACCTTTAGTTTCGTGCTTATCAACTCTGGTTTTGTACTTTCTATACTGCTGCCTCAAAGTACAAAGAAAGTAGGAGAATATAGATTTAACTGGTGTGATGCTTCGTTCATGGCTAGTTACCACGCTACCAGTAAAGTCGTACCGCCAAGCAAGAGAATGTTTTCCGGTACAATGCTGTGTAGGAACTATAACAGCTAAATTGCCTCTTCACAGATTAGTTCACTTCCATTTTAGATTGTTCCATCACTTACCCTTAGGTGTGATCACAATCATGCGCTAACTGTCAGCAATAAAAAACTGAGTTTATTTATATTTGTGAACTATAATTTTTGTATAGATTCCTAAACTTGTTTTTGATCATGTCGAGTCGTGATGACCGAAATTAGGCACTTTTATTGATTGTTAATAGTTTCTCGGTATCATCCGCGTAGTTTCCGAACCTGTATGAATATGGGAAAATGCATACTTAGTGACATTTGCGACAAGTCGCTTTGCTAAATTTCAAGCTTCTTTTCGATCCGATTATTATTAAAGGTCGAGAGAAAGAATAAAAGAGTGTGTCTCTATATTTATCTAAACAATCTTTGGATTATTGCTCTTCCAATGAAAGCAGTTCGGGGGACTTAAGAAGAAACAATTTTTATGCTTCATATTATATATAGATTCCCATTTCAGAAGATTGCGTTAGTAAGGGATATTTGCCTGCATTTTGGGTACTTAGCAATTACCCTCATTTAAGATTGGACGCGAGGGTCAAATTAAGGACATTTATTATTACTTAGAATTATTATTTCTGTCGATGATAACAGTGGCAGGTCAACGGACCTTGACTTTAATAGAAGGGTAAATATTGGCCGAAATGTTAAGATTTGTGACGTCTTATCATATTGTGTACAGGAAGTGATAACGCAGCTCTAAAAATGTCTTCTCAAAAACTTAATGTACGCAAATAAGTGAAATCCGTAAGCACCTCTTTGAGACTTCAGAACGTTAGAAAAAAG
Source organism: Elymnias hypermnestra (assembly GCA_015832385.1). NCBI lineage: Eukaryota > Metazoa > Arthropoda > Insecta > Lepidoptera > Nymphalidae > Elymnias > Elymnias hypermnestra. Next base: position 2,146,840 of record JACTOM010000929.1, read on the forward strand.
TATAAGCTAAAATAAAACGTATGAACGTCAAAATCTCCCAAACCAAACCGAATTCAATAAATCAAAAAGAAAGATTCTTATGAGACGTATTGTTCATTTTAAATTGCTTAAACCATTTTGACAAACTTTTTCAAAAATTAATCCTTTGATATAGAAGAAATTAAACGGGACTTAAATTTTATAACCTCAGTGGAAGAAATAAATATGTTTTGATGTTTCTTTCTATGTCAGAAATGTCTAAAAGGTTATTTGATATTATAACTGTTTGTATATCAACAGAGACTGGTTGTTAGTTAAGTAAATTGATGATTTTACTTTCCAGATAATTCGAAGAGTTTCGTTTCAAATATTAGAAAAATATATACAAATTTTCAGTGATATGTATGTATACCTTTTCGCTACAGACGCAAACGTAGTTAGGGTTGCAATAAGAGCAATCGCATTCCGGGCATTCGCTCCAAAAGATTTCGCCGTTGCAGCCGAGCCGGCCGCCGGTTTCAACGTCCACCCACGTCGATCGCTTCATGAGTACGATCACAGACCAATGTCTACGACAATCCTAGATCACCGATAAAACAATAACAATCACCAATCACAACACTCATTAGAACAACAAGTCTATTTAGATGAAAAAAAAAACTTGTCACAGATAACTAAAACTTGTCTGAAACGTAAGGCTCAAAAGGGTTAGAACCCAGGGCCGTTAAACAAGTGAATAAAAAAAATGCTAGTAACTGAGAGATCAAATGTACCAGGAGAACAGGAGTTGCATGGAACCGCGATACCGTTGCGGCAGGACCGCCGCGCTACGGCACATCGGAGAGACTGTGCGCGAGGCTGTTAAGGCACGCAAACAATCCCGTGGCGTTCACCTACGTGCTCAAATAGGAAGTCCTCAAGAACGACTCGACTCAAAACAAGCAAAAATCCTGTGTTTTTATAATAAATCATAAAATCAACTGCCGTATAAAACGTCCTTCCATTCCGAATAACGAATAACAATTAAACAAAACAAAGAACCGTGTCGAGCATTCGTGATTTTTTAAGATTGAAAATCTTACGCTTTTATCACATCACATCCTTTTGTTATATTAAAATGAATTAGGATAATTAGTCGGTTTCGAAACGTGTTTCAAGGCTTATAAATTTTCATCATTTAAATATATATTATTGTTTAAAAATATTGTTGAAGATACAATAATAAAGTAGCAACGTTTGTTTCGTTTTATGAGTGTATATAGTTTAACGCTTTTCTTCTTTATGTGTCCGAAAACAAGTGCAAGTCGTCTTTTATTACGGAACTCTAAGAACGTGCTTCATAATAATCTTATATCACAGTTATTTTAAAATAAATAGTTAATTGCGAGGTAATTCTTAGTATTCAATTCTGTTATAGTAGGTGATAGTATTAAGTCATGAACTATTAAGGCCATTTTTTTTCGGACTAAAATTAAAACTAGCACAACACAAATACTAAAATCTTCACTTCTAACTTCCACATTTTATATAAGCAATAAAATCACTATATATCAGACGAATTAGTTTAAATAACCACGGAGTTAATTCGCGTTATTATAAGACGATGCGATTGTGCGGCGTTCGCATCCAACATCAGACAATAAAGACGATGACATAGTAAATAGCATTCATTCAATACAGCATAATGCTTTGTTGACAAATATCGCTAACATACACACATTCTTCGCTTACTACGAATCGCACTTGACGCATAACCACTTATCTTTCGTTCGTTTCTCTTAACAATAACGATTCAAAACAATCAAAGAAAGGTTCTATTAGTTGAATTTTTTTTATTACTGACAGGTTAGCGTTTGACTGTAATGTAACCTGATGGTAAGTGCTAATATATTCCAAGACAGAAGCTCCTTAACGCTAAATAGTGTTAGCGATCATTATTTGTGGATTGCTATATTTGTTTATCATGCTGAGGTCATTCTCAAAATAATTAAACACTGTTTAGTCGTCGTTTTCAGTACGACTGTGATTGGTGGACTTATTATTTTTGAGTGGGGCGTTGGTTATAAGAAAGGTAGCACAGGAGAATGAAGTAATATTCGCCTAGTGACAGTTCTTAGTTTGTATTATGTTTTAAGTCATTCAAAGTATGTAATATAATAATGAAGAATCTGAGAATAGTATTACTTAACCTGCAAATTAGTGAGCGACTCTAAAAATAGTTTGAGTGGTGGAAAGCCTCGGTCGTGGCTAGTTACCACCTTACAAGCAAATAGTAGAATAAAATCAATCGAAAGCAAAATAGTCTTTATTCGAATAGGCTCAGTAGGCTTTGAATAGTCTTTAGTCTGTCCGATGGTATTACATTTACCACCGGTTCGGAAAGTTGATTCCGCTGAACAGAAATCAGCAAGAAACTTAATGGTTACTCATTTTAATTTAGTTTTCGTAAGTTACAACGTGTTAAGCTTTCACGTGCAACCGGAATCAAGTCCAAACACATCTTTGTCGCTGAAATAATCATCAACATTATAATATGCCTTTTGTAATAGGACATTTTTAACATATTTCTTAAAACTATGTGGAGGCAAACCCATAAGTGATTCGGGTATCTTATTAAAAATGCGTATGCTCGACCCGACAAATGATTTCTGAAACATTTTTTATCACAATATTATTACGGATGTGTAAAATGTTATTCAATATAGATTAAATTTTAAATATCCATATATTGTATTGTGATTAAATGAATAGATGTGTCTTTTTGTAACTTTGTAAAAAATCAGTTGCTACACGTTTAGAGGTGATGATCGAATATATGGAATAGATTTAATACAATCTACACAATTTAAAGTATTTTAATATATCAATCAATCAATCAATCAAAATATCTTTATTCAAGTAGGCATATTACAGCATTTTTGAACCGTCAAATAATATATATTTTTTTTCTCCTCCACACTCTAATTCTAATGTACGTCTGATGATACTCCAGAACGACTTAAAATCTAAAGTTACGAGAGTTCCTTCGCGCCCTGATCCGAGATCCTCTTTAAATAATCAATTCGTTATAAATAATAACAAAATAATAAAAAAAACAGGTTGTTTTCCCTTATTGATTGCGAACCTTGTTACGATGTTATGAATTTGGTAATATATTTAAAGTTTTTACATAAATATTCTATTAAATTTCCACTTTAATCTCATTATTTTTTAACTATTATAGTGCGACCGAATTCATAGGCCCATTCATTTTTAATAGCACGTGAAAGTGTATATTAGATGAATTTTGATTATAAACAAACTGATGCTTTAGTTTGTGAATATTCAAATTGAATTTATGTTAGTGAGTTTACGCAATCTATTATGAATGCAACGAGTTTATATGTTAAAGAAGCTGCGCTGTGAATAGGAAAATAGTGCATTTTTTCCGCAATCTGCAAATGGTGCATGAGGTTTATTATCATAATGCATCACACGTCGATCATTATTTGTTTTGAAAGTGTAACGGTTAAATTTACTCTTAAGCAGCGTACACGAGTGTCAATATGCAATATATATAGCGACATTGCAATGTATTTGCGAACTAAAATCATTTGCTTAAATCTAGACAAGAACTGTAAAAGCGAAAGTAATCGTCTGTTACATTTTCAAGCCTAAAATTCTTAAGCAATATTAATGTTGATATAGCGATAAAGTAAATCTTCAAGATTACGTTTTGTGGTAAATTCAGTTTAAGGTACTTGATGAAATTTCATATAAAAATCTTTCATTTTATAATGTTTAGGCCAGTAGTGGGACGTTAATGTGCTGCTAATCTTTACTTTACCTTGTAAATAGAGCCATAAAAATTTGTAGTATAAGTTAGTTTTGGATTTGTTTATATGTTTTTAATTCAATGCCTACTTATTGTTGTAAAAAAGGAATTGATGTTTAAAGCTACTAAGAATATACTATTCGATACCTGTAAGTAATGGCAAATAGAGCTAGAGGGAATTAATAAAAAAATATATATTTATCTAGTGATTACAGTATGTTTCATCCGCATTACAAGCTCAAATTGATATTAACCAATTATCACATAAATCACCAAGTAAGGCTTTGAATTTCTTCACAATTATGTACGATGAACGGTGGAATGCTTTGATATTTTACAATACAATATAAAGAATTCAATTTATGCTTTCTATACTCGTCTTATCATTTCAGGTTGCTTTCATAGTATAATCATTAAACCTTAAAGGTATATTTATGCTCTTTAACAAAACAAATACAGTACATAAAACATAAAGTAACAAAATATAGAATCAAAGTACTTTTGTATACCATATTAAATGTTGTAATGAATAAACTGAAAACCATATCACGTACGGATTGAACGAAACACTTCGAAATGCACGCTTTGTGGTAAATTTTATTGAACAGCAAACGTCGAATCACGGAATTGTCCTACTCAGACGAGATTTCTCTGTTTTTATTTTAGAAACGAAAGTGTTGTGCCCGATTTGATGTGCCGACATCGCTTTGATTAACGTCGACAGGTGAATATTTAATAAAAAATGTACTGCTACTAATTATATCCCTTTGGGACCGATGTCCAAATTACCACATAATTAAATACTTTGAAGTGAAAGAAGTGAATAAATTTCATTTTGTTAATTGTTATATTGCGTATCGTTTTAGTTGTGCAATTGCATCTTGCCATCCACACAAATTTTTTCGATCGTCCCGGAAGAGTAATAGAGCCTTTAAATTGTGTTGTAATTAATAATATATTGTTTTTATTACTTAAATGTCAGCGTATTACTGTGATCTTATTTAATTTTATTCTTGGTGTCTACTGTAACATACATCGTACTGTAACGCAAATTACATTGTTTAGCAACACACCTTTGCTGAAAGATTGGTATGGCAATCGTCCAGCACCACCAGTTTTTTTTATTAATGACAGGTTAGCGCGTGACTCTGATATCATCGGTTGGAAAGTGATGATACAGTCTAAGATGGCAGCGCGTTAATCTGGTAAGAGGCGATATACCTCTTATGGTCTCTACACAATATCGTACCGGAAAGAAAATCGCTTTGTTTGGCGATACGTCTTTGCTGGTATTTTGGTAACTAGCCGCGGCCGAAACCTCTCATCAGTCCAGACACAGACAAATTAGAAAATACATTTTTTTAAATTCGTTCTACCGGGAATCAAACTCGGGACCTCTGCTAGCAAAGCGAGTACTGGCACTGCCATTGCGTCAGCGAGGCCGTCAAAACAATGTCGTTCAGACACAGATAAAAGCTAAAATATGAGTTTCGTCAATTTTATTAAAACTGGTTTTTTTAATATTGAATTGTTAATTTTAATCCTTTTTTTTACCTTAAACTTTAATTTTAATTTCATTTAATTTTTTAAATTGTACTATTGTAAGTGTTAGTTTTTATAGCTAATATCCCTTTTTATAGTTTGTGAACGTAAACGTCCCTTCTTAATTTTAAATTAAATATGCTGTGGCGTCTCAGCTGAAAATCAGCATCATGTGTTCTACAACACACGACAATATGCTGAGCTGTAAGCCCATTCAAGGTGGTGTTACAGACAGTAATGCTATATAAAAGAATGCTGTTTGTTACACTTTCTTTTTTTTTATTATAAAAGCCCATTTCTTCATTTTGCCCTATCTGGTCGATAGATCTCAGGTCGCTCCTAACGAAGCCAGTACTCACTGTGAAATTACCTTGAATTATACACAAATATTCTTTTATGTAATTCAAGAACATTACACTACATTCATAAAATCATCTACGGAGCAAAGTAAGTTCTTACTCATTGATCGTATTATACAAAACAAGCGTGCATTATACAAAGGACTACACTGCTCCAATAAAGCTGTTGACCTTAGATAATTTCATAATTATAGATGGTGGTACGGGGAATGCGGTAATGAAAGTCAGATGCAATCTATCGCTGTATATTCTAAGTATAGAGCTGTTAAATCAGAAAATCCGACTGCCGGTTGCGCACTATCAACACAGTATAATGCAGTTGCGATAACGTCAGACCTGATATAAATTCTACACTTTAACGGTCGACTGCTTTCCTAATTCGTATTTTATTATGACGCAATTGATACAAATATTAATATTTATAAAGCATACTCAAGAAGAATGTAGGATTTCATTATTGTCAAGCGAGTAAGGCAAGCAAAAATTTAGCACAAAGCTTCTATAAAATATATATTTGTATATAGCGTTCTTTTATAAATTGAAAATATGAATAAGGTTAGTTTCCTTAAGAAATAGCACCTCGTTAAATGAGTTACTGGCAAAAATTTTAAGCAAAAAGCCAGTTCTAGAAGTTTTTTCTTTATATTACCTAAATTATAGAAGACATTATTATATATTAATTAATTTCAGTTAGAAAGCTTTTAAAGTGTCAAGCATCAAGAAACTTGAAAAATTGTTAAAAAACCTTTATATTGGAAATATGTACTCTGTATTTGTATATTGTATTAGACCTTATTTTCGACTAATTTCATATAGAGATGGAAAGGTTTAAATGATTTATTTTAGAATTGATTATTAACAGACAAAAAACCCCTATTAATGTAAAGTTAGCCTGACATGAGGCCCTGAACAAACTGGCTAATAACCTATTATAAAAAATTTACCCTAAAAACATATTCCCTTTTATCAATTCCATGTACAAAGAAACGAGAAGGAAAGGCAAAAAATGTTTCTTTAGAAATTTGTTTATGACTAGCTCCAACAGCGCAACATTGACATAATATTACTTAAAAATTTCTAATAGTCTCGAGAAAGTAGTTCACAAATTACTATCAAATTGCGAATTTGTATTGCGTGAGTATATAAATTATTTCACTTTTACTCCGATCAAATTGCTGTTTGATGACTCCGAAAATCATTTAAGCTGTCAATGCACGTGTCATTCTTAATAGAATTTTAGCTTACCGTGATGAGTGGCAATCATGATAATATGCATGCAAACATACAGTTGCCAGACAAAGTATCGGGTCAGTGGTACGCTGCGGGGCAGACGCTTTGTGCTAAGCTACGATGACTGGACAATATAGTAAGTTATTTTATAAAACACGACTATATTCCCGCGACTTCAATTCTTACAAAAAATATGAAAATAAGATTATTTGAAACAGCTTAAATCACTTATATGTCGGAGTGCGATAGTCTGTGGAGCGCTGGCGCCATCGATCAATCGGCGCAGGACAGAGTCAATGGTGACAATCCAGCGAGCGTCTCTCGGCAGTTCTCGAGTGGCGATCGGCCGGAGCAATCGACTATTTAAACTGTCGCGTTCCTAGCTATTATTGTTAATGAGTTTGCGTAAATGAATATCGGGAACATTAAGTGATTGAACATTGTAATCCGAGTTAATTAATAAAGTGTTTTATTGCACCAACATTACTCACGAACGCCCACAATATAGAAATTATGGATGCCATTAATGAAGATGTCGACGGAGAGTCCTATGCCCCTAGGCTTTGTGCTTCTTCCTTCTCTCTAATTCTCCGACATATATTTAACCACTAGATATTCCTCATCTTGTCAACGGCAGACTTTCCGATGCCGTGGGAACATCTGAAAATGTTTTTAGTAAACGTCTACGTCGCGAAATGAATGTATGTCGAATTTCAAGTTAATGGATTTGTAAATCTCATGACTTTTTAATACTTGAGTCGAAAAAAAAACCGGACTTTTGCTTACGAAAGTAATGATCTGCTATTGTGTTTCTTGCTTAAATGAATTTCTAGAACTTAAACTAAAACCCTTTTACTTCTATGAAAGTTGACAAAATCATTTCCAATTTTATACTTTACTTTACTTTACTTTATAGCTCCATTAAAATTGGTCAGACCGTTTGAAAAAAACAAACAGTTAATATTTACAAAAACTCACTCAATTCATTTGGGAAAAGGTGTGTTAAAAATAACATATATAACATACATACATACATAGCATCACGCCTCATTCCCATAGGGGTAGGCAGAGACAACATCCTTCCACTTGCCACGATCCTTGCATATCTCCTTCGCTTCTTTCAATCTCATTAAACCTTTCATACAAGTTCGTCGGTTTAGAGTACTCTTGACCTGGCCGTTATTTAAAATGTCCTGGATTTGGTCCAGGAACGTTCGCCTCGGTCTTCCCCTTCCAACTTTCGCATTCACTCTTGACTCATAAATCCTTTTTGTCAGTCTCCTTTCATTCATTCTCTCTACATGCCCAAACCATCTAAGCATACCTTTCTCAATTTTAGTCACTACGTCTTCTTTTATACCACAACGTTCTCTTATCACACTATTTCTTACTCTGTCACTCAGTTTTAATCCACTCATGCTTCTCAACGCTCTCATCTCTACCGCATTTATTTTACTTTTGTGATTCTTCTGCCATACCCAACTTTCACTACCATACATAAGTGTTGGCACCAACACTCCAGCATGCACTGCCAGTCTAGCCCTTTGAGACACCATCTGGCTATTCATAAAAGCATGCAGAGCACCATTTACCATATTCCCTGCATTCACTCTCCTTTCGATATCACTTTCACATGTTCCATCTTTTGTAAATTTAGATCCCAAGTATACAAATTCTTTCACCTCTTCCACTTGTTCCCCATCTATCAAAATATTGCCATTCATCATAGATTCATCTCGTTCAAAAAGCATAACTTTCGTTTTGTTTACATTCACTTTCATTCCTTTCCCTTTCAAAGCTTCATTCATAATATTTAGCATCTCCTGAAGCTCGTTAGCGGATGACGCAAGTATTACTTGATCATCAGCGTAGAGTAAACATTTGATGAGTAATTCATTCATTCTTAACCCATACATACTTTCTTTTAAATCTGTCAAACATTTATCCATGAAAAGGTTGAACAGCCATGGTGACGCAACACATCCCTGTCGAACACCTCTTTCGACAGGAAACCACTCCGTGTACGCTCCGTTTATTCTGACACAGGCACTAGAACCCTCATAGAGAGACTTCAATGCTTGGATCAGACAACCGCTCACCCCATACGTAGATAACGTTGACCACAGCTCATTCCTCACCACTCGATCATAGGCCTTTTCTAAATCTACGAACGCGCAATAAACTTTTTGGTGTTTAGCCAAACATTTTTCAGTTATGCACCGTAAAGAGAAGACCTGATCCGTACATCCCATTCCTCTTCTAAATCCCGCTTGCACGTCCCATATTTTCCCATCAGTTTCATTAATCAACAATTAATTAACATATATAATTCATAAACAATTACAAAATAAATTTTATATGTTAAGAGTTATTGTTTTATAGATTGTCCAACTGTCAGAATATTTCTCAAATGTTACCTAACGCGAAATATTCATTTAAAAGATTTCGTATGATGCCCATTTTGCAACAGCCCACAAAATACGGCAATTAAAAAACTATACAATTTGCATATCTATACCATAAACTCCTTTGGTGAAGTTATATCATGCTGTGTTTGAATATGATAATCTCACGGCCTTAATCTCAAACGACCGCAGTAAAGCAAACAACAGACAACTATGCCGCAACATAAGAAATACGAATATATTGTTAAATTGTCATAGATTATACTCTACTTCTGCTTTTTTAAATTAAATTTTGCCACATATTTTTTACAAGTTCGGCATATGTTATTCTACGCAAGTTTTCTATGAATGAGAGTGTATTCTTTTGAAACAAAACTTGTGTTACACAGAAATATTGCGAACGCTTTAGTTTTCTGAGAACGCCTTTTATAATGTACCCGTTGTAGTATACAGTAAATATGGTCAAAGTGAGAATGCATTGAAATCCATCTCCAATTCTGAGAATGCTAATGGTAATGAGTTTTTAGCAGGAACAAAAACTGCCATTAATTATAAGAATTCAATAAACCGCTTAAGCACTGCAGGGAGCCTCGACGAATGCAAGAAGCATAAAGCATTAAAGCGCAGCTGCATTTTAAAATAGCAGACTTTTAAAATAGCACTCAATATTATGATGTCGATAGCTTTCGTTATAAAATCCATTTCAAATGTTGCTACTGAAATAAAAGATAAATTGGCATTTCTGTATACTTGTTATTATGACACACATGACAACATAAACTTGATAGCTTAATTATACGATTAAGCATTCAGATCCTTTCGATTGAATTCCTGTCAGATAACTGCAGGGTATATTTTAAAAAGTAAATAGGTCTGAAAAGTCACGCAACGGGTAATGGAGAGGATTATGCTCGGAGCTTCTGTTCCAGAGATTTCGGAAGTAATTTCACGATGTTTTATATCGTCAACAAGGACTAGCCTGGAACTTGTGGCCAGTAAAGAGAAGGGACTCTGCTTTACTATGTCTTAAAGTGACAGAGATATCATATATTTTTTAAAACCTTATCCTACCGCCATATAGCTAGCTAGTCTTAAAGTAAATAAAGCAAAAATAATGTGTTGGAAATCGCACATAGCTGTCTTTATTATTTGCCTCTTATGTGCTAATTGTGACATAGTTACTGTAGATGCATATTTTGTTTACTGCTCTTCTAAAGTAACGGTTGCAAAAACAGTATGTATTTCAGTGGAGTATCTGTTATTGATTTCGAGGTGTCTTGTTTTTGCTAACAATTTGTTCTCTACAGAACTAATATATCTGGGGGTCGTGTAAGTAGAGGACCACATAAATAAATAATATTAAAAATGATAATGATGAATTATTCTAACGCAGTAGAATTTGGAATAATTCTATCCAACGATATCTTTTTTAAAGCCTTTCGAATACGTTTTTATAGTTACACATGACGCTTCCATTAAATATATTGACTATAATGAAGTATTTTTTGTCTATGTATATTGGAACGTTATCTGTAACGATTTAATTTACTTGTCTGAAAGTCTCAAAATCGTCTCAGCCATTTCATTAATTAGCGGGAACATAACATAGATAGACAAACATGAGATTTATAAAAAGTGTTTTTTTACACAATACGTAATACGTATTCACTTTTATTTGCATTTAGTGAAAAGGTGCGTATTTGAAATTATAAACAAACAATCTAATTTTAATTATTCGTATAGATGAATATTATGATATAAAACAGTAACAAATAAAACATTGATGGTACTTCTGCTGCCCACGCACAGGATTATAATAATTCAAATAAGACTAAGATTTCAGCGATATGATATAGTCCCAATTACGAGCTGTTCTTTGTTCAATGATTTGAGAACCCAAGTTTTATTAAATGAACCAGGGTCAACCGCGCATACTGTATTAGGATGACATAAGTGGGCGAACAGCATTTCAGACACAGATACTTAAATCTCACATATAATCAAGTTTGGACATTATACGGTACCAAATAGGATATACAACATGTATATACTATACCTGTTTACATGCCTATGTAGTTAAAAATGATACCTAATTGACCACCGATCCCACACATTTTATAAACGTTGGAGATCTGCACCACTTCTTAATGCCTAAATGTCGATTATATGTGTCGGTATTTTTTAATAACAGATACGTCAACATTTATGAGTGTTTTTCACAATAAGCTAAACAGCTGTTCTACGCAACTTCGTCTGCGTATAGTTCAAGTATGGAACCATCTATTTAATTCTTATAGATACATGTATACTTTATTGAACACTACAAAAGTAAGACAAAAGAAAAATACAATAACTTAACAGTAACTATATTTGTCACGTCACTAACTGTGCGATTGGGTGGTCTTATCGTAAATAGTGATCTCTTCCTGACAACACTTGCGGTTAGGAAAACAGACAAAGAAAAGAGGGAGAATACAATTACAAGAATATATTTATAGATAACAAATCCGAAATTAACATGCTATAAATATATATTATTAGAGGTACCACAATAATTATTGCTCTCCGGACTTTTACTTGTATTTACGGAAAATCGAATTTATCTCCAATAAGGTATTCTTGAAAAGAGGCCCAATATTCTTGTACAAAGGCTAACATTTTTTTGTCATTGTCGTTGTACTATAAGGATTCTCACTTGTTTTTCAAAAATGATCTAATTTCAAATTTAACTTAATAAATTACTATTAAAGAGGACGCGAACCCACTAGCTCATTTAAGAATTAATATACATGTGCAAGTAATTATTATCGCAGATAAATTGCTTTAAAATAATCAGTTTCTAAACTAACGTAGCTCAGTTTGCGCAATAACAATTTATATTGTGAAATTAAGAAATGCTGCAAAGCTTCAAAACAGGGGTAACCTAATAGGTTTAAATATGACGATAATACTTTAATGCTACTGTTCATATTTAACAGGATTAAACTGCTTGAAACCAATTTGGAAGGAAAGTGGGCTCATTTTTGCCTACATCTTATTATATTTACAGCTATACTATGTATGTTGATAGTGATGTTAGAAAATATGTCAAGCTGTGTTATCTTAAGCAAAATAAAGGAAGCTCTTCGTTTAATTTCTTCTAAAAGTGACTCTTGAATGAAAGGCACTGGCATATTTAGATAGCTACAAGCAATCCTTTTAAAAATGAAAGCTTTTAGATATATGAAAAGGGGCCGTTGACTAACTCAAGAGCCTACGCGTACACAAAGGCGACGACGGTATCATAAGTCGCAAAAACCTTAATACTAGGGATGCAAACGACTCTTATACCGATAGCGATAAATAGGGGAGTCGCTTGACATACTGAAAATACATATATAAATCGGCAAACCTATTTACCGATCACTTTTATGTCTTTTTACTATTAGTTATGTAAAACACTAAAGATCACAATATCACTGAAAGAAAATTATTATTTCAGAATTTTACGTTATTCCAAAAGGTTGTGGCATGTGTTTTTCTGATGCAACGTACTTTAATAATTAGATTCAATGATATTATAGGATTTGAGCATGCATCTGACACATTACTTTTAACCTCACGTGTAATCCAAATTTTGTCATGCCATTTGTTTTGTAAATCTTATTTAAAGTACATCTTAATTAATAACATCTGAAATTGTGAAGATAATCCAAAATTCCAATATTTATTGATATCTAGGGCTTTTTTACTACACATTGAAGTCTTGGGTCTATTCAATAAAAAAGAGGAAGATGTTTCGCTTTTAAATTCTTGATGTAAGTCCGATGTTAGGAAATTGCTGATGTGAGATAAAGCCCTGTGTCCTATATCAATGTAAATGTGTTAGTTTAGCACCCATTCCTCGGCTGTTTCAAAAATTCAATTGTAATCTACAATCACATATTAGTAGATACCTAATTTTTGTATCAGATTTCCATCTAAAGCCGAATTGCAGTCAGGATGAAATTATAATGCAATGGTTTTTTTAAAGTTCGCAATCAGTATGTCATCGACAAAAGTCTATATCCACATCCCTACCGAAAGCATTAGACCCAACAAATACGAAAAATCTGTTTAGGTATGAAGTCATAAGTACCGTAAGCGCCTAGCAGCAAAGGCGTACTCAATTACGCTAAATAAATCCCGTTAATTATCTGATGAAAGTATTTAACGCGACCGAATTTAGTAATAAAACGAATCCAGTTTATCTGCAATAGTAACTTTCGTTCTCGACATCAACAATACCGAAACAAACCGAACTAGTTAGAACAAAATTCGTTTCGTCAATGCTGTACTGAATGATTCTCATCTTTGGATAAGAATACTATTTCTGATAATTATTACAGACATTTGAATTTATTTCAGACTTTTTTTATTAATTCGTCTTCTGGAACTACTTCATTATTAATAATGCAGGTTGGCAATTCTAAATTATATTTTGCCTTTACCTAGCAGCCTGTTCTCTAGATACTGAAATCAATCCTTGCAATTTCTTTAAATTAGAAAATAAATATGATAGACTGTGGTACGTGCATACATGCTTTAAAATGCCACATTATATAAGACAAATGTATGTCATTTGAATCTACGTGGTTAGAAATCAATGGAACTTAATTATTTAGGATTTTATACCAGGTAAATGTTATATTTGCTTAGAATTATGTAATTTTAATGTAATAATATTTGAATTGAACTTCAAGCTTCTTAACTGAAAGTTTATAAAAAGGTGATTCGTTTCTCAGTACCTTTTGTATTCTGAAACATTTAAACACTATCAATTTTATAATCCTGAGGTTACTAAAGTTCAAAAAGATCGTGCGAAACTTTTTCAATACTTAATTTCTGATTCACATTGTTACGATTTAGAATAAATGTTTACAAGTCATTACTTCTACGATGAATTAACAGTTAAATACTGATCTTTGTGGTCTAGTGGTTACCATGTTCGACTACAGACATGAGGTCCTGGGTTCGAGTCCCGGGTCGGGCCAATTTAAAAATCAATATTGAGTTTTCTATTAAAATTTTCTGAATCTTGAATCTTGAAACTTCGGGCAAATCCGAAGTTGGGAAGATGGCGGTGTGATTCACCCCCGTGTCTCGGAGAGCACGTTAAGCCATCGGTCCTGTGCCGGATCTCTCTTCGGGAGTGTCGGATTCCCGTCATTTCCGAGTATGAGAGTGAAGGAATAGAGTGCACTTTTGTACTATGCCTGCCAACCCGCGGTGGAGCATCATGGTGGATCTATGCTCTAAAAATTCTCTGTTCTATGAATGAGGAGGCCTGTATCCAGCAGTGGGACCTTAATGGGCTTCTACTTACCTTACCGTTTACTGACCTTTAGATACCTAAAGTAACGATCTGTAAAGATCCATTAGAATATCGATTTACATTGATTTTAATTTTTATTCTGACTCAATATTAAAACATTGCAGTAGTTAACCTCAGGTAAATAATGTTTTATTAATTACAATAAAGTAGTCTTGAGCAAGCTATAAAAACAACAATTTCATTTTTAGCAACTTAATAAAGCCACTTCAAAATGCCACAAAGCATCCTGTCTGATATTTGCATATCAATTATCTCTTTGAAACTAATAAATGCGAATACTCGAAGCAATTTCGTGTATTGAAATATATGAATAATTTGTTAATGTAGATAGGATAAATTCAAAGTTATAAATTATTTGTGGATAATATTTTATAATAATATAATTTCTTCGTAATAGACTTCCGCTATTAGCGATTTCACAAAATCAACATTAAAAAGATCAATATGTCAATGTCGCCAGGGTGTCACAATGTTTAAAATATAACAAGCACCCAACTAGATTGCATACATTACTTTAATAGAAATGATTTAATAAAAATTAATTATTTATAAACATACTCTTATAAAATGCATAAAACTCTGCTAAGTTTGCGATATAAAAAGTTTTGTCTTTAAATATTAACAATGAAATTTATCGTCTTTTGTAACCTGCAATAGATAATCGCCAGATTTATAGTAACTCAAAACTCTAATCATATATACGGCCAAATATACTGACATATTAATTACTGTATAATTGTCATTAAAAAAATCATAATTGTGATTTTTTTATTAAAGAAAACACCGCAAGGAAACATATACGTGTGTCCCAAGTAACGTGGTGAGTCGAAACTACGACCCTCTATCAGTGAGGTTTCTCCCCCACAGTGAATGATTTAATAAGTTGCTACTTTTTTTAGCTGCTGACATTTTTAGCACCTGATTGTCACCTCACCTGTTGGTAAGTGATGATATAGACTAAGATGCAAGCGCGCTAATCTGGTAAAAGGTACCTCATATGGTACTTACAGACCATTCTATTGGAACACAAATCTCTTTGTTTGGCGATACGTCTATTTGCTGTTAGGACGGCAACTAGCCACGGCCGAAGCCTCCCACAAGTCCAGCCTCAGACAAATCTCGGAGCCTCTGCAAGTAAAGCGAGTACTCGCACCACTACGCCAGCGAGACTGTCAAACTACAATTACTTTCCTTGTACTATGATAGTTTATCGATCAAATCAACCTACAAATGAAAGAAAAAATCGTAAAAAAAGCCTATTTCGAAATTAATTAAGGTATAAATAATAGCACAAAGTAGATTAAAAGAAAAGTGGTATAGAAGGTCAGGTAACTATAACACAAAGTGTTGTTGTTATTAAAGCTATTTCTCATAGAAATAACGTAATTGTATGTAATCTGAAATATTTATGCGTCTGGTGCTCCACCCATTGTTCAACCTGGTCTAAAGCGTTTAACTTCTCAGCATTCCATTTTCAAGGCAAGCATAGTTTGAAGACTGCTCGCTTGAATCCTTGCCGACCGTAAAATCCTACTTTACTTATAAATGTTTCAACACATTCCATTACTAAAGGTTAACTCTAACTAAAAGCAAAATAACTGCACGGATTAAAGAATGTCGTTCAACTTGTTTTTTAATGCGTAGAGATTACAATACCGCTCTGATCTTACCGAATGCTAAGTGGGTGATAATTGGGTGGTTTTACTATTTTAGATATAATTAAACAGATACGCAATTACTTTAAGGTAATCAATATAAATTTTGAGTTAAGAGGGAAACTGTTCCCCTAATTATTTCAACAATATAAGACAGTCTTATTGATGTAATAGAGCGAGTGGACGCTTCGCTAGATGCAGCTTTCTAATTGATTCCAGGCAAAAAATCATCTAAGATGGTATTGAAATAATTAAAAAGTTTTTATTTACTTTTTTTAAGATATTATATTTGAAATTTAAGTATTTTCATGATTATCTGACTTATTTTAAGGATTATTGCAGGTATGAGGCTTTATTTTAATATGGAGCACTATTACCGTTACTGTCACCAGCTTACCTTGGGTCATGCATTCCATTAAGCAGGAAACAATATTGTAATAAATATTTAATTATGAATATACTAATTATTCAATCATTACATGATATAATGAATGAGTAAAATGCAAATGTAATACTAGATCGTGAAACATTGTTGGTAACATGTTTCTGATTACTTAAATGTTTAAATTTTTTGAAAACTTACATAGTTAAAAAAGTTAAACTACCTCATTGGTCTATTGGTTAGCATGTTCGACTATAGACATGAGGTCCTGGGTTCGAGTCCTGGGTCCGGCCAATTCAAAAATCAATATTAGTTTTCTATTAAGATTTTCTCAATATTTGCCCGAAGTTGGGAAGTTGGCGGTGTGATCCAACCCCGTGCCTCGGAGAGCACGTTAAGCTGTCGGTCCTGCACCTGATCTCGCTTCGGTCATGCCGGATTCCCGTCACATCGGACTGTGAAAGCGAAGGAATAGAGAGTGCAGTTGTGTTCACTATGCCTGCCAATCGCAGTGGAGAAGCGTGGTGGGTCTATGCTCTAAAAACCCTCTCTCATGCGAGTGAGGAGTCATGTGCCCAGCAGTGGGACGTTAATGGGCTACTTACCTTACCTTGCATAGTTATTTGTATATGAGGAAGCCCCAACATTGTGATCTAATAGTCGAAATCTTTTTATTATGTACAGGTTTATTTTATACTAATTATTCCGAAAATTTTACCTGTTAATATAATGGTAGCGGTTGGAATCATTCGCCAATTGAAGGCTTGATAAGTTACGAAATATATTTGCCTTTATCTCACCTGATGGGAATTCGGCACATATCCTAGCTTAGTGAGTTAACTTACCGTAAGTCCGCTATTACAAGAAATTGTATAGGCGTTTTAAAATAAAGAATAATAATATTTTATAGTTGTATAGTAGACACGCTATAAATAACAATTATAATCTTGAAAATGCCTAAATAAGTTTTCTAATATTAGTTACTAACAATTTGATACCACAATAAGATTATTTAAAAGACCTCAGTTAAGCTCGTGTGAAATATAAAGCACAAAAAGTAACTTCACGTAACACGACGTAGTTATTTTGATGTTTAGTTTCGACAAACTTATATGTTTGTTAGATAGTTTGCTCAACTATACGAAAATAAATTGAGCAAACTAATAAATATTTTTTGCCACACAAACTTTAATACGTTACTTAATTTGCTCCTTATTACAGATATATCGAAACTGTTCTGCGTTGCTTTGTTTTTTTTTGGACTTGTCCCCGATCTGTATTAAAGTTTTTTTAACCAATACATAATGCTTCTATATTTCTATAATACGCGCGTCTTTTGATCTAAAAATATTGCTCTATGAAATAGATTTGCTGGAGTATTTAGGGAATTTATATACTTTATAGTATCATTTATAACATATGAGATCATAGTTAAATAAAATTGATTTTATAAAGATGCTTTTGAGTGATTTTGTGAAAATAAATCAAAGCGGTGACTGAGTCTTGGAATACGGTTCCAGTCAAATAACCACATATTTGTAACTAGCTGAACCCACGATTGTGTCTGCGTGAAATGTTTCTTGGATAGCATTTTCATTACTTTAGGCAAATTGTTTTACAAATAAGAATAAGTATAAATACTTCAATGAACTATTTTCTGTGTGTTACTGCAACGAGCTTATATTCCTTTTTCAGGCTCTATATTGCCACTCCCGCAACCCCCCTTGTGGGTGGAATTTCGTAAAACCCTTTCTTAGCTGACCTCTACTCGACAATAGGAATATTCCTACCATATTTCAAGTCTTTACGCTTTATCTGATGAGTGAAAAGTTAATACCCCAGCAACCCCCCTTGCGAGTGAAATTTCGTAAAATCTGTTCTTAGTTGACCCCTACTCGGCAAAGGCAATATTCTTACCAAATTTAAAGTCACTACGCCTAATGGTTCCAGAGATATCGTGATGAGTCAATAGATACCTGGATATCTCTTTAATATATATATAGATAATATTATTATAACATGACTATTTATTCATGAGAAATAATCAATGTGTCTTTCTGAGTTTGACTCGATCACGTGATATGGACAACATTACGAATTAATTATACTATTATATACTATCAATTAAAGTGTTAGCGATATTAGTCAGAGCGTGAGTTACATTCGAGACAATAACCTCTTCATGACATAATGGGAGTATTAGGCAGTCCTTTATCTAAATATGTTCAATTGTAATGAGATATAATTGTCATCTATTGCAATTAACGGGCATGTTATGATATAATTATAAAGATAAAATATGTGCGATTGTTTCGGATAAACACGGAGGACAACGAACTGATTTAAAAAATTCTTACATTAATAGAAAACTTGATCAGCGAGAAATATAAAGTATTTTTAATTAGAGGTTTAGTGATTATTTACGTGTGCTAGTTAGTTTATATTTACGTGTGATATGTGTTTCAAATACCAATGAATGAACTTTAGTTAACTAATAAGAGTTTTATAAAGAGAAAAAACGAGTTCTGTGCCTATATATAATCAGGAACATTGTATTCCAGTACATTCACACACTCCTGACTGCGCACTTAAAGTTACTGAGCTGTAATTGAATGTAATGTAACCCGTAATGATGTACGAGGGAGGGTCAATTTGCCGGATCAACTATCTCCATTCCCCCTGTAATGATATAAATCGTACGTAATAAATCATTCATGCGCAGACGCCGGTCAAACCGGTCAGGATACAGGGTTGACAAAAAAATCATATCATCAGCAACAATACAATTAAAAGACCAGGCACAAAATTATTTACTAGTTGACCTAGTTAGTGTTTACTAGTTGACTAGTTTACTAGTTACACTCTCACGCTCCAATAGCTGATTTAGCTCAAACGAACGTAACTAAATGGAGCGTGATGGATTAGTATCATCGAATGCTGAGAAAATAAAGTGCAGAGGTAGTCTAAAGAATGAAAGGGTTTTCATTATAAATATATGTACTGTAATAATGTAGATGTATGATAAAATTCGTAAATTCTATAAAGTCACCTAATGATAAGTGACTTGATAAGAGTTAATTTACATATGATTTACACATCGTACCTGAACGCGTTTTATTGTATTTAGCTTGGCGCCAAGTCTTTGCTGGTAAGGTGGTTACTAGTCACGGCCAAAACCTCACACCAATCGAGACCCAGCTAAATTAGGAAATGCGGTTTGCTGAATTTAACCCGCTGGCATCTTATTTTTCTGGATATTGCTGCTGGAAAATGCTTTTATGCGCGAACCCCGACCCATGGGTCTAGGCGAAGGAGAAGTCTTGGCTAATGAGTGTAGGACTTGGCGATGGAGAAATATCGGCGAGTGAGTGTAGGACTCGGCGTGAAAGAAGGCCTCGCAATAACTACTAAAATCCAGCGGAATCCTCTTCATCCGTGAATGAGACACCAGAGTATCAGCTTGCGCGTTCCAGTCTAGTATCTTGATTGTGATCACATCTGATGGTAAGGCATGGTGTAGTCTACGATGGAAGCATGCTAATCTGGTAAGAGGCAATTTACTTCTTATAGTTCTACACAACTTTACTCCGATAAACAAATCTCTCTCTTTCCTGAGCGGTACGTCCTTGCTGTTTCGAATAAGTCCGACTGAGGATTCACGGAGGAAGGAGGACGTGTGCATATAGTCGCTACCTTGTACCAAGTGAGGCCGTTAAATGTTTCACTTATGTAGTACCCGATCTCGGGTTATGTGGAAAAATACGGATTGAATTTGCAATCTAAACCATTTCTTCAACAATATTTGTATCATAACCCTTGGCTTAATAAGAAAATATGTTATCGTGCGATGTTATGGCCAGTGACCATGTATCGTCGCGGATATTGCACCAATACCCTATGATTATTGTTTACACAATGCCATGAACACTTTCACTTGGTACACCATAAACATTAAGCCCTCCTAATCGGGCAGCAGCAAAGAGCGTGTAATTTATTAACCAGCTGGCTAATTGTACGTACAATAGAAGTTAAAGAGGCTTATTTACACTTTTAGAAGTCATACTTCAATGTGATAGCTTTTTATTCAACATAATAACTATTTTGAAATTATCCTAACGTGCACATTACGATCTCACTGTATTGTTCATTGGTTGGCATGTACGAGTTTTATATATTTATATTATCGAAGCCTATAAAATAATTGAAAATTACTTAAACTTTACTTTATTGATATGGAGATGATTTTTTCTGACTAACCCATTGTATAGGATGTCTGTGTTTAAGTTTTTAAAAAATATTACAGATTTGTATGAGCCATTTTTCCATGCAAAGTTATTTGGTTAAGATACAGTCTCTACAAAACCGTTTTATTTTGTATTATTGAAATAAATTATGGATAACTAAAAGCTAACAACCTAGCCAGCTTCACAGGTTAACTGTAAATAGCCTAACTTTTAAAATATATTAAGGATTAAAAAATATTTATGGGAAGTTTGATGAAATCTAAAATTGTAAGGACTTTATTGATTTGTCAATACGCGTATTGGACAAATACGAGACCCTATAAGCTGCATTTTTCTAAATAATATAACTTAGGAAAAGCTCTTTTCTCTCTCGTGGACAAATAAAAATTTTATATACCTGTACATAACTTACTTAGCGAAATTAAGAAGCTTTTATTAATTACATAAGCATGTTATTGTATTTGAATTTTCACTATACAATAAACACCTGTCATAACATCCACGTGTCAAGTCCGGCTATTAGTTAATCACTGGAAGTTACAAGGTTGAATAAAAAAAAACTGGTTTAAAACACTTAACTGACGCTCAGTCTGAGTATTATTATATATAATAAAATAATATCTAAATAAGTCCTTTGAAATTATCTAAACGATGTTCCTTAAATCGATTTCCTTAGAAAGAGAGTTAAGATGATTTCAGATCACCAAACCTCATGCCGACACGCAATGTAGACGGTCACTAGGTATCGGAATTACTATTAAGGTGGAATCGAGGTAACCTGGCTGATGTCACACAAATTTCTTGTTTTGTAAAACATATTAAACCAATTTTTTTAATATATTATGTAGAAGTATATTCTTATTGTAATAATTTATGTATAAGTATTTCTTTTATATTTTTTAAATGTAAATAATAAGCTACAACGAATATTGTTTTTCTGATAATTATTAAAATGGGTTATACAACAGTTATATAAGCCTGTTATATAATAATACAAGTACAACAAAGTGGTACCATATGGGTTTATATGGATACAAAACAAGTTATACTGGACATCCCCAAGGCAAGTTTTTCTTGAGGAAGCCCGGCTTCTGAGTGCTTGTACCGAGAAGAAACAAAGTATACACATTTACACGAGTTTTAAAGCACTTTGAAGCTTCCTCTCGATACTTATTAATTAGTGTTAGAGAATGTGAAAGTGTGTTTAGATTTTTTACCGCCACATAGTTCCTATATAACTGTTAAGATATTTAATTAATGAATTGAGGAAGTTTTGTAAATGTTGCTTCTAAATATATATCCTTACATATTACATAAAAAAATCCTCCGCTGCTTCTGTCAGTATATTGGCGACAAACCGAACTTGTTGAATAGACATATATATAAATATCGGTGATATGAACATCAAAATTCTCATTACATGTCAAGGGTGAGCCCTAACCGATTATTAGAAAGCATCACGCAAGCAGTCACGTCACAAATTGCGTTATAAAATTTTTGGCATGAGAGCTGGGTATTTCGGCACGTGGACGAAAGTTACACTTAAACTATAAGCATGTTATAGGGAAAATGTATGACGAACGAAAGAAGTAAAAAAAGGGTAAGTAGCAGCATATTCATGTCTCATTCCTGGGCACAGATCTCGTCATAGAAGAGAGTTTTGGAGCATAACTCAACCACACTACTCCACGTTAGCAAGCTATCCCTGTGTTACTCCTGGGATATTCAGGTTACCTTCACCGAAAAGCACAATGATGAAATGAAAAGAACAATCCAACCCATTTATCTGAACGAAATCAACGTGTCTCTCCATTAGGCCTTATACATATATAACGAAAAAAAATAAAAAAAATTATAATTTTACATGGTCATCGGTCTAGTGGTTAGTATGTTTGACTACAGAAATGAGGTCCTGGGTTCGAGTCCCGGGTCGGGCTAGTTCGAAATCGATGTTGAGTTTTGTATTAAGATTATCTCAATATTTGCCCTAAGTTGGGAAAAATTTGGCGATGTGATCCACCCTCGTGCTTCGGAGAGCACGTTAACCCGTCAGTCCTGCGCCTGATCTCTCTCTTTCTCTCTGTCAGATTGCCGTCACGTCGTACTATGAGAGTGAAGGAATAGAGAGTACACTTGTGTACTATGCCTGCCAATTCGCAGTGGAACAGCGTGATGGGTCTATGCTCTAAAAACCCCCTCTCATACGATCGAGGAGTGATCGCCTGTGCCTAGTAGTGGGACGTTAATCTAAGTCATTCAAAAAGTCATTCCAAAACTCAAACACATATTTTACAAATATCAGCATGTTCTATTCTTATTTAATATCCGAAAATACTAATTTAATTTGCTGCGACTATTATGAGAAGACATTGCAATGATCGTCTTTGCTAAGTTATTGAATCTATTAAATATATACGCCTTTTTATTCGACTTATGAAACATACTGAATATGGCCTGAAACGTTAGCTTTTCTTTCTCAGAATCCGATAGCAGCGCAAAATCCACGAAAATGAATAAAAAATGCCTTCAATATTGATCCAGCTGACATATAAATAATAAGTTTCGCTGTTCTTAATCGTAATTACATCTGAAATATCTATTTTGAGATTGTTGCCTATATTTCATAAGAATAGTTGTCAAAATCAGCTCAGCCATAAATGGAAACAGACATACAAACAAACAGTGGCTCAGAGAACTTTGTACAGTAAGGGGCATAGTTATTTCCATAACATATTAAACTTAATCTTCTTTTTAAATAAATATATACATTTTATCCTTGCTTTTGTTTTTTAGTTTTTTTTTACAAATCTATTATTAATATAAGTATCAGGTAAAAATATAACTGCATTTAGTAAAACTATATTAAGGCTTTATAATAAGACTTCAATGTTCTTTAAATAGTGTAGCATGTAACCAATGGAAATATAAAATGAGGGAAAATATTTCTAAGATATGTTATGACTATATAACTTCCTGCATGCCATAATTGTAATAAATTGTATATGTATTTGTTAGTATAATAATGCTATTCCAAGTGCGTAAGTATAAGCCTTTACGGTAATGATACGTTCCGCGACCTCAGCGCATGCTTTCCCGCACTTTCTATTGCAACACTGGTTTTTGCATAATTTCGCAGTACCTTGGACATGAACTCGCCCTCATTAGCTTTGAGGCACGGTTACTGCGAATATTATTATTATTATTTTATTGCTGACAGTTAAGACCTTGACTGTGATCTTACCTGATGGTAAGTGATGATACAGTCTAAGATGGAAGCGCGCTAATCTGTTAAGAGGCGATATACCTCTTACGGTTTCTACAGAGCATCATACAGGAACGCAAATCTCTTTGTTTGGCGGTACGTCTTTGCTGGTATGTTAGTAACTAGCCAAGGCCGAAGGTTTCCACCAATCCAGACTCAGACAAATTAGAAAATACAATTTCCAAAACCGGGACCTGGGACTAGACTTATGCTAGCAAGGCGATTACTCGCAGTACTGCGCCAGCGATGACGTCAAAATTCTTTCTTTTTTTAAAAAAATATTTCTTTTCAAAAATGATTTTTAAAACAATTATGCCATATATGAAACGATCATTGTCATGATTAAATAGAACGGAAAAGCTTATTCAGCCTGTTCGTTAATCACATCAAAATATTCTTTATTCAAATAGGTTTAAAAAGCACTTTTGAATCCTCAGTAGTTTGTCCCTTGGTAATAAAGCTACCACAGATTCGGTAAGTTGATTCCGCTGAGAAGAAACCGGCAAGAAACTCAACGGTTACTCTTTTTAATTTAGTTTTGTAGGTTACAACGTGTTTCGCTTTCATTTGCAACTGGATTGAAGTCCAAACATCTTTGTCGCTTAAATAATGCTTAAAATTATAATGTACCTTTTGTAATAGGACATTTTTTACATTTTTCATAAAACTATGTTCAGGCAAACCCAGAAGTGATTCGGGTATCTTGTTAAAAATGCGTATGCTTAACCCGACAAATGATTTCTGAACCTTCTTCCACTATAAAATATGGCATTACAAGTTTAATTTTATTTCTACTGTTAAAATTTTGTGTTTCGCTCTTTTTGTTGAATAAGTGAATATTATTACGGATATTTAAAATGTTGTTCAATGGATATTGCGACGGAACTGTGTGAATTAATGTTTCTTTGAATTTATCTCAAGATCCCAATTAATAACCGTAATATAATATGTTTTAAGTGCTTCGCTGGTACAGTGGTGATCTCTTGCAGAGAATGCGAATACACTCCTAGGTTTAATTTCAAGAAATCGCATTTTCTAATTTGTAGCAAAGCAATAATGTACCGCCAATCAAAGAGATTTGTGTTCCGGTACAATGCTATGTAGAAACCATAAAAGGTAATTGCCTCTTACCAGACTAGCACGCATCCATCTTTAGACTGTATCATCAGTTGTGATTACAGTCAAGCGCAAACCTGTCGGTAATAAAACAAAACTAACAAATACGTGCCAATAATCCAAAAATATCCGTTCCAATATCTGTGTAGAAACCTTAAGAAGTAAATTACCAAATGCAAACCTTTCAGCAATTAAAACACGTCATAAATTGTCAGCAGCACTGATTAAATGGTACGAGTACATTATTTTAATCCGAGGATTCCCGTTAGGTATTTCATTTGTCGAGACTATCCCAATTGGATTTATCGGCTTTAAATAATTATCAAAGGGCAACGTAGCAGCAAATAAGTGATATCAAGCAAAGTATAAGTTCCGGTGTGATGACATTTATAAGTTTCAACAATGTATGGTAAAATATACATTGTAAAAAGTTACGAAACTCTCTATTTGTACATAAGGCATATGTTGACAAATAATGTCTCACGTTTATATGTGTGGTATATTAGTAAATATACTTATTTTGTTATTAATTTTAAAGTACAAAATAGTGTTAGACATGATTTTATTCAGCGTTAGGCGTACACCAAGGCATACAACACTAAAAATACAGTCTCCTATATTTTATTATTCCTATTATTATTTAGGTAAGAATAATAAAACGTAACAAATAACGACGAGTTTTTTAGAAATCTTGTCTTTTTATTATTACTTTTCACATATCAAGAAGAAAGTGTTAGATCACGTTCGCTAATAAGACGAATTTGATTTCTCCCCTATAGTTAAAAAAAACAAAACTGCATTCATAAAGAATGTGTTTTGAATGTGCTTTATGATCAAAACTGGCAGTGTGACTTTTATAGCTATTATAACATCCGAATGTATATTAAGCAGTTTACAAATATCAGTTAAAATATTTTAAAATCCGTGAATTATTCAAGTTTATGTAAGATTTTTTATTAAAACATAAATACATATAGTATTTCCCCATCAATTCTAAATTTGTCCAATTTTATATATGGTCAAATAACTATGCTTTGAAATATTTTGACGAGATAACGTCTTATGAATCGATAGTTACAGATTTCACGCACGAAAAAGCATGATTCATTGTCACATTGTTGAGCTTGAGTAGAGCGTGTAAGTAAAACCGCGGAATATGCGATAGAGAGGCGTGATCGGCATAATTTCATTGTTTAATACACAGTTTAACACAACAAAATTCTTTCATCTGTTTTTCTTATAACGGTATCACATAAATTACCTTTACAGACAATAACATTTTATTAATCTTTAACGCGTCTAAAATCTAGCCATTATTTAGTATTTATATATTAAAATAGATAACATTCTCTCCATGTGCCATTATGAGGAATGAAATTCGTTCCATAAAAAAATCTTAAAATGGCCTATAAATTGTTAATAAGTAAATTGCGAAATCGGAAAGGATGATATAAAAATTGAGCCGTATCTATACTGGAAAGTAAATAAGTAATACGCTTAAATCAAACTGTTAAGCTTAAGTCGATAAGTATGAAAAATTTCATTTCTTTGTTTATATATAAAGATTATCTGTTTTGGTAAACAAATTCAATTTGCGGTTTACTACAAGAGAGAGAGAGAAAGAGATAGAGAAGGGGGGAGGGAGACACTTTAATTGTACAGTAAAAATAACATATAAAAGAGAAAAGACGTGAAAAGATCATTACAATAAGGTGATCGTATTGCTTTTGGGTTAGAGAGATTTCTTATAAGTAAAAAGGGACGAGCGTGGTGACGTCATCATACTTCTGTGGTTTCCACCGTTGATATGATATTCTGTGGACAATGAACCTGCGAAACATATAAAGCAGATATATTTCTAATAGGATATTCACTAACCTGGTTGTTCTTTTGTATGGGTAACGCTGCGCTGTGTGGAGGAACTGATTGCACGGGGCGAGCAGGTTTCGCCGCAGCACGTACAAGGGAAGCCCGCTTCACAGACACCATGAGCCATACATCTTCAACCCGTTGACCCACCTATAAGTAAATAAGTAGCAGCCCATTAACGTCCCATTGCTGGGCACAGGCCTCTTCACTGATAGGAGAGACCTGTAACACACTTTTATTTAATTCATATTCAAATCAAAATTCTTTATTCAAGTAGGCTATTACTTTTGAATCGCCAAATATCGTTTTTTCAATATCATATATATAATACGAGGGTTACTTTGGGCCCTGTTCATAATGGAACTCTAAATTTTCACCTTTCTACCGCCAAGATATACACTAAAAAATAAATTATATCGCAAATCAACGTCCAAATATTAATTAGGTTGGATATAACTTATTAATCTATGTCACCACGTGCTATAGACATCAGTTGCTTTCCCTCTTTCTTAATATGTTATAGGAAAGGATAAAAGTATTGTAGGACATTTACAATAACTGATTTAGAAATATGTGTATGATTGTGTGTATGTGTGAGTAGATGCGTATGCATGTGAAGGCGCAGTTTTTACTGTTCAAGATATATTAATAAAAAAACTTTATATGGGCATTGCCAGAAGACCTTTACAAAAAAAAAAACTAACGTGCTAATTACATACACTGCTCAATAAAAAAAATCGCAAGTCTTCAGGTTTATTTTATGATTTAAATACGTTTTACAATATAATGCTTGATAATGTAGCATGTGAAATATTGTGTAGCGAAAAAACGTCGTATAGCAATTTTTTTTATGCCATGTATATTTTATTCGTCTATTTAGTATGGAAGAAATACGGAATTTATTCGACTTTAAGTTTCTCTCTCAAACTCGTCAACCCGAATTTTAGTCCAAAGCAAACACCTTCCAGACAAAGAGAGTAATCAAAATGTAAATATTAATTATTATATAATATTTCTTTTAATACCTGTGTCACAAGAGCCCTAGTTTCTTGTGTTGCGGATTGCATGAGCATATCACGAAATTGTTCTGGCCCAGAAAGACCGAAACTCTTAGCATCTTCTAGAAGTTTGTCCACAGCTATAAGACCTCCTTCGCCTGCCAGAATTTCCACGCCTGTTGCGCACCAGTCATTTGCCTGAGTACGAAGCGTAAAAAAATAAAAACTATTTAATTTTTTTTTATTATTGTACTATCCAACCCACTCACCTTCGTCTACCCCACATAAGAGGCAATATTAAGGAATTAGGTAACCATAAAAAAAAATATAATCAGTTAACCTTAAAAAATTGTTTTGGAAAGTGATTATATTATCGAAAAAAGTAGCCCATTAAGAGATAATTTAACTGTTGATGTCTCTATAAAGCATTGCATTGAGATTAGAAAATTCAATAAATATAATTCAATAACCAAATTTGTTTTTCTAGTGTACAATAAAAGTGTTCCCTTTCTCACTCTTTCTTCAATTTGCTAAATTTAGCCTGGGGCCACTGGTAGCGAAGCCAGAGCTCACATTATTACTCTACAGTAAAATAATACAATACTAAAAACGGCAAAATGTAAGAGGCAATTTACCACCTATGGTTTCTAAACAGCAATTGATAGGAAGTTAGTTTAATTTATTACTTATATTTTACCTAAAACGCAATTTTTTGAACATTATATTTACATTTCGAAATTATATTTAATATATATGTAAAACAAAATTATAGTTGTTCTTATATAGTACTAGCTGAACCCGCGACTTCGTCTGCGTGGAATTGTTTTTGGTAACATTTTCATTAATTTGTTGGAATTTCCTAAAATCTACTTTTGATAGTTTCCATTATGTCAAAAGAAATTTTGACTAAGTTTTATATACCATAAAAGGTATAGTTTGTAAATGTGAAGTTTGAATTTTTTTTAATGTGAAAATTTAGTTTTTTTTTTTAATTAACACCCCCGCAACCCCCTTTGCGGTTGGAATTTCATAAAATCCGTTCTTAGCTGACCTCTACTCGGCAAAAGGAACATTCCTACCACATTTCAAGACTACGTATAATGGTGCCAGAGATATCGTGATGAATAGATACCTGGATATCTCTAGAATACGAGATAATACGAGATAATCCCTAAGAATACTTGAAATAAAAATTTAAAAGTATTACCTTATCTATCCTATCCATTAATTCTCTAGCTTTGGTAAGTAACAGATTTCGTTTTTGTATTTTCTCTATAAGCAATGAACTTGTTCGTCTTAATTCTTCACATTTTGATTCTATATGGTCCACGGAACTTAAAGGATCTTTCATTAATTTTTCACCTGTAAGTACAAATTTGTGCAATAAAAAATCCTGAATTAAAAGAAAATATCATCTGAATAATATTTTACAAACAAAAAAATCCTCAATGGTAATCAAATTAAGTTTATATTAACATATTTGAATTTGGAACAAATACATAAGCGCGCAACTTTTTTTTTTATAAAAAATTTTCAGCTCTGACTTAAAACAATATTCAAATTATTTTAATTTTACCTTCATCAATAACTGAAGACGCTGAGTTGAGATCACAGTTACAAAGTTTTTCAAAATCGTTAGCTTCCTCAATAAGACTTTCGACCCTATTCGCTGTTTCGCCAACTTCAGTCATATCACACGCTGTCTTTAGATGTCCGTCTAAAGTAGCCTAATAAAATAAACATAAACCTTAAATATCAAATATTTATGTACACAAAAGTAAATATAATATCTTCATAGGTTTTCCCAATTTTCATTTGTGACAAAATAAAGCATTTTATCGATATTGATATAAATAACGAAAAGTGAAAAAGTAATTTGTGTCAGCATATATGAAAATAACGAATTTTTATAACATTTTCCAAGCTTTCTCTATAATACATTCTTATTTAGAAAACTAAATAAAGCCGTTCGACCGATTAAAAAACCTAAAGTAGGAAAAGAAATCTTAAAAAAGTTATTTTAATTTAACAATTTACGGTTAGAAAAAAAACAGTGTTACAAAAGAGGTTTACTTGTGAAACTATACATTACAAGTAAACCTCTTTTTTAATTGGCTGAATAGTTCTCGGTAACAATCTAGTAGACGTTTATAAAAAAATATGATACTGGCAGCTATTAAAGAACTATTGACCTGTCATATAGTGAAAAGAAAAAGTGTCATTTTAAACTGTGCTGCATAATGTCAAGTATTGTTTATATTTGTGCTTTTGAATTTATATTACGACAAAAGCAAATGTTCTTTTAAAATTAGCTTGTAAATGTAATAAAATGGTGTTAGATATGGTATGTAATTTTCGCAAGTGTAGGAGATCTCTATCGAGCAATGCGTGGGTCACGACGTGTTCGCATGCTTTTTGCGTAGAACACGGACAACGAGAATTCAAGAGGAATGCAGAAAACAGTCTAACATGTCCTGCATGTGGGAGTGAATTACGTGATAAATTTGACGTTATCCAAGCTGATCTCAAACCGAGTGAGACATTTAAATCAATAGTATTAGCAGGATTAAAACCAGACACTATCATGGATGTGGCAATGCGAGCAATGTCTTTCTGGTCGTACCAAGTTGAACAAGAAACTCTATACCAAGAAGGTTTAGCGAAGCATTCAAAAGAAAAACTCAGTTGTCTAGAGGAAGTAAACAGTCTAAATATGCAAAAGTTAAAAGCGGAATTGGAGACGAGTAAACGTAAAATTGCCACTTTACAGTCCGATTTTAACAAGAAAAGGAAACAAGCGGAGGAACTGACAGCTCGATTAGAGGAAAAATCGAGACATATTCAGAAATTAACCTTCCAACTAGACGCACAAAAGAGGAAAGACTTTCGTATACCAAATTTTGAGGATAAAACTGATAATGATCAACAAGATAACTGTTTAAATATTACAGATTTAGTAGGAAAAAGGGCGACAGAAGCTTTTATATTTAAACCCATGAAAGAGACTGAGAAATCGCATAAAATGTGCTCACCCAAAACGCCCATATTTGATTTTAGGCATAAAATTAAAAAGCAAGGATTTCAATTCAGACCATTTCATTCGTAAATGGGAATAAGCATGGAAATTAACTTTAAGCGTACCTGCATTTGTTTGAAATTCAATAAAAATGTTCTAAATTTAAGCCAATGATTTAATTTCATGGAATGTTTCTGCCAGAAATTGTCAAATTGTTTTTCAGTCTCATCGAGTTGTACTAGTAACCTAGAAGGAAACCATATCATTAATATCTACATATATACGTATTAAATGGTGTGCTGTCTTGGTTAAAAATAAATTTAAAATTTTAGTTTAAGACAACATAATCAAGAATGGGTTATATTATCTTGTTTTAAAGACTCATTATCAAATCGGTAAAAATGACTTTGCGGATCCACACTTTGTCGCTATGTCAAAGTTGATATAAACAGTTATTTCTAGCGATACAATAAAATGCCAAAGTACTTATCTAAAGAAGTAAAAAACATTCCCAGTTACAAAGTAATCATTTTTATTTATCAAGCTATTTTATACAATACAATATTCCTTATCCAATTTAATACATTACATACGTTGTATATTTTATGTAGATCAAAACTGCCATAACAGTCTTTCATTGAAATAAATATCTTAGAAGATATCAGGGATTTTAAAAGCGCAGTCCTAACAGCTGGTGGTCGTACGTTTCGTCAAGGTTGGTGGTTGAATATAAAATTTTAACAATATTTAGCAGTAGACGGAGATTTGAAGTAATAAAAGGAATTTAATTAATATTTAGGTTATTTTGAAATGGACACTTAATTATATTCACCTTTCAACAGCAGCAACATGGCTGATAATATTATATGTAAGATTTGGTTTACGCACTTGGGAAAGCAACTCTTCACCTTGACTTGTTGCTGAAGATAATTCGGTTTTTAAAGCTTTATATCTGAAAATAAATAACATAAATTATTTGAAACAAGCAACTCGGTTATTTGTGTCTCTAAAATATATACTTAGTTATATTTATTATGTAAGCTATAGAAAATAAGCTTTCGCATCCATAGCTAAACTAATATTATAGAGGAAACATTTGTGTTTTTGTATGTATGTATATAAGTTTGTAATTTTTCCACAGAAACTGCTGTTGTGTGTTTAATCATTAGGAAGATGAATTCTCACTGGGCGGCATAGGCTATAAAATAAATAAAAATGCATTTATGTAACCCAAGGTGTGAAAAAATTAGTCATAAAAAATCTGCCATAGCGTGCGCTGTGGAAACTATTAATAATAGAAAAAAAAAAAATAAACACTAAATAACCACTTATTTAAACGGGAGGCATGTGGTACTTTCGTCTATTACTACTTTCAATACAGGTATGATGAAAATTATATTTCATTACATATTTTATACGGAAAGACAACACAGACTGTAGTAGCACATACTTTTTGAATTTTGAAATTTATGATACATCCACTTGATACATCTTATACCAATTTAGCTATAACGGTCATTGATCCAGATTATTTGTATACACTACATAAAAATGAAAATTTAGGCTCAAAAAGCACTCTTGAATCGAATTAGTTTGTCCGTTGGTAACACATCTACCACCGGGTTCGGAAAGTTGATTCGACTGAGAAGAAACAAATAAGAAACTCAACGGTTACTCCTTTAAACATAGTTTTAGTAGATTACAATGTGTTTAACTTTCATGTGCAACTGGAATCAAGTCCAAACATCTTTGTCGCTTAAATAATCTTCAACATTATAATATGCCTTTTGTAATGTACTCGTATATGTTTTTAACATATTTCTCAAAACTGTAAGGCGGCAAACCCAATAGTGCTTCGGGTATCTTATTAAAAATGCGTATGCTCAAACCGACAAATGATTTCTGAACCTTCATCACTATAAAATATGGTATTACAAGTTTGTTATTATTTCTTGTATTAAAATTGTGTTTCGCACTTTTTGCTGTATAAATAAAATGTTATTCAGTATATATAGCGACGGTGTGAGAATTGATGTTTCTTTGAATTTTTCTCTTAAGGAACTGTGAGATCCTAATTGATATATGGCACGCTACATAAACAAAAAAAATATTTTTACCTAGATTCTTGTGAGTCTAATAATTCTTTGGTTTGTGTGGGATCATTCCCCATATCGCAGTCCACTATTTCTCGCATAAAGTCGTCCAGTTTGCTCGATATCTCCTTCATCAGCGTCGAAAATTTTTCCAAGGCCTGAAATGTGTTCATTTTACTTATAAAACAATTGATAACGAATACATTTTTTTGAAACATCATTTTGTATTCTCAGATTTTCGTATGGCGATCAGCTCTATACGAAATTTCCATAATTATCCACTTGTATATGGTTCAGTGCGCAAGGTTAAACATCATAGATATTTTTCATCCATTCGACAGCAAGATCGTATATATACGTATAAGTATGTGACATAATGTAACTTTACCTATTATATGGAATAACTACTCATTAATATTAAAATAGAAACAGATTTTTAACATTTAACATCAACAATAAATCGAAATTTATAGATAAACTAGTTGTTAAATTAATTTGAGAAAGCGGTTTCTTGATAAGAAAGTTTACATCCTGAATTTTGATATATGCACGTATTAAAAAAGTAGACTATTTTATTATCTGTACCATTAGCTATTTGCTAGATAAATTCGCTGCACAATCGATCGTTTTATTTTCAAGAAAAAAAGCAATATATATGTAGGAGAATAAGAGAGAAAGAGAGCATAAAGCATAGGGGCGTAGGGTTCTCCGCCGACATCGTCATTAATGGGATCCATAATTTCTATACTGTGGGCGTTCGTGGGTAATGTTGGTGCAATCAAACACTTTATTAACTCGGATTATAATGTTCCCGATATCAATTTACACAAACTCATTAACAATAATAGCTAGGAACGCGACAGTTTAAAAAATGAAAAAAAAAAAAAAATATATATATATATACATATATATATAATATAGTAATATATATATATATATATATATATATATATATATATAGAATAAAGGCTTATATTATTATTTTTAATATTTCTGTGAAGATAATACTTACTATTCGTTGTTGTATCCATTCAGAATGTGAATACTGCAGTTCGCCGCCTAAGTCTGGCGTCAACTGTGATCGATCGAAATGCTCGTATAATTCATCCACGCACGAGCAGACCAGCACCCTGAATCGGAACTCCTCTTTGAACAATTTGCTGCTGACTTCGGATAATGCTTTTTGAAGGAAGCTTGCTGGCCGAAGGACGTATACTGCGTGGATGATTCCCGGAAAAAACTCCTGAAGATACAAATTAAGCTAAATAGATGATAGGTGCATTGAAGCTGCAAGCACAGGCATGGCCTATTCAACATTTTGTATGGTAATTTCATATGCCTTATGGGAGATCTCTGAAAAGTTCTTTTTTGTAAAGAAACTTCTTTAGACGCACGGATGAAAGGTGTGGTTAGCGTCATGAAAATGTGCAACGTTTTTTAAGCTAATTCGTTTGAAGGTTAGGTAGTTAAAAGGCGTGGCATAATTATTTACAATGATTTTCGACACTTAATATTTCAATGACAATTAGGGATTTAATTAACATATCCTAACATATCTTCCTTTTTCTCTTCATCTAAGTCTCGGAAATCTAAAGTTTTACATTTGTATAAATATAAACAAGACTTAAAAAATACTTTAATACCCGTGCATTAATCATTAGTAAAAATTAATTTAAAACCATGAGGGTTATACATTTTATAGCCAACTTTAAAAAAATGTTTAATTTATGTTATACCTGTGACATCTACAGTAAATTATATAGCATATCTTAACAACACTTTTATATATGTTTACCTGCGTTTTCTATATTCGTGTTGTAAATTGTCGTGTTGAAACACATGGAAGAAATAATATTTTTGTATATTAATTATGTACATCTCGACCCAAATACTGTAGTTGAGTAATACAAAAGCTAGTCAAAAATATAAAACGACGAACGAAGAAATGAAACTGGTATTATTTCTTACGAAAAAATGATAGCTTCAATCTTATAAACAAAAAACAACTCAATATTTCATAACTCACCGATATTCGAAGTAATACGGCTTTGACAGAATTCCATCTATCTTTTCTTCGGTCAACTATTATATGGAAGCCCATTTCTGCCTCTAACAATCTGAAAAAAAGAAATTACGTCATATATATTTTATGTTGTCTTTGAAAACTATAAATACAAATATAAAATTTTGTGAATCAAGCAAAAATAGCTTTTTTATGGCAAACAGTTTAGCGCTTGACTTAAGTCACTCCTACCGGACCAGACAAATTAGAAAATACTACCGAAGATCGAACCCGGGATCTCTGCTAGCAAGGCGAGTACTCACACCATTGTGCCAGAGAGGCCGTTTGAAAGATCACCTAACAATATATTTTTATTTACTTTACAGAGTTAATTAGTTGTGGGTAACAACCTAATCTTTATATCCCATAGAGCAAGAGAAAATCATGGGTTTTTATTCTTTACCCACCTAATTACAGAATCATCCAACTATGCGAGTAAATTAGGATAATTTTTACACATAATATACGTAAAAATACATACATAGCATCACGCCTCATTCCCATAGGGGTAGACAGAGACAACGTCCTTCCATCTGCCACGACCCTTGCATATTTCCTTCGCTTCTTTCATTCTCATTAAACCTTTTATACAAGTTTGTCGGTTTAGAGTACTCTTGACCAGGCTCTTATTTAAGATGTCCTGGATTTGGTCCAGGAAATTTCGCCTTGGTCTTCACCTTTCAACTTTCACATTCACTCATGACTCATAATTCCTTTTTTCAATCTCCTTTCATTCATTCTCTCTACATGCCCAAACCATCTAAGCATACCTTTCTCAATTTTAGTCACTACATCTTCTTTTATACTACAACGTTCTCTTATCACACTATTCCTTACTCTGTCACTCAGTTTTAATCCATCATTTATTTGACTTTTGTGTAAAAATAATTGTGTTTAATTAAATTGATATTGATTTTTTTGTCTATGCGTTTAGACAACACGGTTGTACTAATTTTGATGGAGCTTCCATCGGTAGATAGCTCATATAATAACCTACACAAGTTTATCCAAAAATTCTATAGGAATCGTATAGGAAATATCTGTTCTTAGTATTTAATATATTATAAATTAATAGAAATCCATAAGTTTTAAGAGCGTCTCTGTCAATACGACGTAATAATATTTCACGCATGTTAGTTACATTTGTTATGGTTTATTATGTAATTTTCACAAGATTTCTCTACGTATATCGAATTTTAGTTTAGATAGGTTAGCAATTAACTGTGATTTTTGCTGATTACAGAGGTACAAAAAATAACACTAATATACACTGACATTCGGTTTCCATTCCATTCCATTATACATAGGGAGAGTGTGAACTTCACTCTCTATATATAAGTTGTTAAAATGTTAATTATCATATTTGTGAAAAGTTGTATAGAGCGCAAAATTTCAAAGTTTAAAGTTTCTATCAATTTAATGAGTCAAAGAGAATTTACTTTATGTTTACATTACTTGATTTGCTTTTATTTTATTCCGTATCTTATAAGATATGATTTTCAAATATATGCCTTTAATCGACGTAAATAAACCGACTTAAAACATGTTGAAAACATTGCGGGCTTTCGCACCTGTCTAATAAGTAGGTGGTGTTAGTCGTAAGGGAATACGATAATAGTTTAAAGGGATAACACGTCCCAAGAGTGGATCGTGTTACATTTCACCCTCCACCTGTACTAGCTATTGAGGTTTCAAATCGTACTTAGTTTTGCAATATGAGCTTAAAATATTGTGTTGCTGTATTCAATACGAAAGCATTTTACATACTTTTAAATATAATGTGGCTTAATTTAACGACTGTGATATTGTATTGATTTCCAGGTTAATTGTATTCTTGTCTCTACATTTATTACTCCAAATGTATGGGTTCTTTTAAGGTTTATTACTATTAAACCTCATCTGTAGTCGAACATGCTAACCTAGTGGTTAGCATGTTCGACTACAGACATGAGGTCCTGGGTTCGAGTCTCAGGTCGGAACAATTCAAAAATCAATATTGAGGTTTCCATTAAAATTATCTTAATATTTGCCAGAAGTTGGGATGTTGGCGGTGTGATCCACCCCCGTGCCTCGAAGAGCACGTTAAACCCTCGGTCCTGCGCCTGATCTCTCTCCGGTCGTGTCGGATTACCGCCACATCGGACTATGAGAGTGAAGGAATAGAGAGTGCACTTGTGTACTATGCCTGCCAATCCGCAGTGGAGCAGTGTGGTGGGTCTATGCTCTAAACAAACCCTCGCTCCTCGGAGTGAGGAGGCCTGTGCCCAGCAGTGAGACGTTAAACAGCTGCTACTTACTTTACTTTTTTTAAAAGTTTTATGCAAATAAAGAACGCATAATTAACACTATGGTCTTTTGTCGTCCGAAAGTAACAGTATATAATCCCATCCGGGTGTATCTGAATCTCTGACTACATCAAAATAACTTGATCAGCTTTGAAGTTTTATAAAACTATAGAAATAGAAAGTTATTGCAAAATCACTATAGCGGAAAATATTTAATAAGTCCCAAAATACACATCTTACTAAAATTAAAATTTTCAGACGGCAACTTTATTAGTATTATGACATATGTAAGTGTCATAAAAGGCGTGCAATGTTAGCAATAATATACTGTTGTTAGGCGTGGCATGTCTAAAAAGGCTTTTCGTTAAAGATACAATGTCATAGTTTTTCCGTCAACGTTTAATTAAATGACTCCGTAAGTATGAAAAATGCTGCGTAACTAAATATTCTACATCTACATATTTATAGCTCCAAAACAAATAATATCATTCTGAACAAATTTGGAACACAATATCCAATCACACTTGTGCCTGAAGACTCACTCTTAACCAAAATCTTGCCCTGAGTTTGGTTACCTAATAAAAATTGATCATGACCTTAAAAAGTAGCTTTTGGGCTCCATATATTCTATAACAAAGCCAGGTCATCAATAAGGCAAACGCTGTAATTTTATTACCATCTGACAGAATATTAAACTGGAATTATTGTGTTCCCACTGAATCGATTCATACTTGATAAAAAGCCTTATTTAAATCAGAAGTTAATCGCGCTCGCTTGTAAGATACCTATTTATTTTATCTTAAAAGTCTATATAAACTGTGTTTTGACAAAAAAGAAGGAAATAGAACGTGTCATAACCGAAATTAATAAACGTCCTGACACAATGATTCGACGGCCAACTCGTCAGCCCATTTGCCATTAAAAGTGCGTGCATACAAAGTACACACGTCAGAAGTGGAACTTCTCTGACAAAATAGTTTTTAAGGCTTGTTTATATTTATACAAATCTAAATTTGTAGATTTCCGAGACTTAGAGGAAGGGAAGGGAAGATATTTTAGGAATGAAATCGTCATTAAAATATTAAGTGACGAAAATTCATACAAATAATTTAGTGAAATGACGAAAATAAAAATTATTTAATGACGAGCGGCAAATTAAAATGCCACATATTTTTTTTTTGTAAATATTAAAACTACCTAACCTTCAAACGAATTAGCATAAAAAACGTTGCACACCTTCGTGACGCTAATCACGCGATTCATCCGTAAAAAAATTACCCTTATTCGCCTAGAGAAGTTTCATTTTAAAAAGAACCCTTGTCTTAACTCCTATCCTAAGTGTTGGTAGAAACCTCTCAAAGAACAACTCTATGGTTATAAAACTTGATTTTGGCTCGACGGCAAATAAGGTTCTAGATCGTAATGATTGATACTAACGAAGGTACTGAAGTGAGGTAAAGTAATAGCCGGCGGTACTCGGCAGCGCAGAGCATATGGAAGTTGTTGTTGTCGGGAAAGGTGATGAGCGGACGGTGGTCACGGGCCAGCCCTCCCGTTGCTAGCACGTACTGTGGGAGCAAAAGTTCCCCTGTACTGCGCCCCTCGTCGCTGTCGCTGCCACAACCGTCGCATTCTGCTTCTGTAATAAATAAAAATTCATAATAATGGGGTTGAATTCATTCGAAATGTTTACAGTCGCAATATGATTAACATCAGTCCAACTGGATTCGATATTTTCGATATAAACAAGTGACTTTGAAACTACTTCAGCTGGATTCCACATTTCAAAGAACGTATGCAGCCATAATAACATTATGAATAGTACCATCCATAGGTCCATTAGTTTTTCAAATACTTCAAAATTGGACATAGGTGGCCTATATACTGTTAGTATAACAAACTGCTCTACATCAACAGACGCCAGCTCTATCATCTGTTCGGCATACAGGCTCACTATGTCTGTACGGTCCTTATATTAAAAAAAAATATTTACGAAAATTAACGAGCCCCCATGGATAGATGCCTCATTGGTCTAGTGGTTTGCATGTTTGGCTACAGATATGAGGTCCTGGGTTCGAGTCCCGGGTCAGGCCAATTCAAAATCAATATTGAGGTTTCTATTAGGATTTTATGAATATTTTTCCGGAAGTTTAGAAGTTGGCGGTGTGATCAACCCCCGTGCCTCGGAGAGCAAGTTAAGCCTTCGGTCCTGCGCCTGATCTTTCTCTAATTGTGTCGGAATCCCATCACATTGGGACTATGAGACGGAATAGAAAGTGCACTTGTGTACTATGCCTGCCAATGCAGTAGAGCAGCGTGGTGGGTTCATGCTCTAAAAACGCACTCTCATATGAGTGAGGAGGCTTGTATCCAATAGTAGGACATTAATGGGCAGCTACATACATGAATGGATGATATGCAATCTAGGTGAATTTAAGACTTGTCTTAAAATTAAATTTAATATTAGGATGCTACATGAGTACGTCCTTTACTGATTAGATTCGATATGTCACAAATAAATACAATCACATTAATCGGACT
Source organism: Elymnias hypermnestra (assembly GCA_015832385.1). Lineage (NCBI taxonomy): Eukaryota > Metazoa > Arthropoda > Insecta > Lepidoptera > Nymphalidae > Elymnias > Elymnias hypermnestra. The sequence continues at coordinate 2,187,045 of JACTOM010000929.1, forward strand.
GTTTTTAATCTTATATTGTTAAAAGAAGTTTTCTTGTATCGATCAATAAACAGAAGCATTATCAAAAAAAGTCCTATTACAGTGCGGCAAATTTTAATGCCCATATTTATGTATTTTAACAGCTTTTCAAAAATTTTGGGCGCATTTGTGTACAAAACATACGAACAAGTTTAATCTTACCGATAAGCGGAGTTTAGGAAGTTAGATAACATTAAGAAGTGTTGATAACATGGGAGCGTTTCAAATGTCAATAAATCATCGGAAAAGTCACCAGAAATTGAGTTAAAAGTGCTTAGTTCAGAATGTTTCATAAAAGCAATCAGTCTACGCTCTAACACCTGAATATCCATCTGAATCCGGTGAGTTTTAACGAGTGGAGCTTTTTCGTTTTGTTTCCCCTTCTCGCGTTACAAAAAGCTTTCGTGCAACGCGAAATATAAACCCACTGAAATTCCAATTTCTAAATATCACCTTGTATCTTTTTTTAACATATGTCCTCATACACCTTCCATCTGCCTAATTTAATGACAAGGCAAAGCTCCATTAAGTACCATCAGGTTGAATCACAGCGCAGCATTCGTAAGGTTTGAGAATAACGTAGGCTATGTTATATAACTATTAATCATTTTTTAAGCACAGAGAAATAAACACTCATTAAATAAAATTACTTTACAAAAAGATTCCGTATTTTTAATGGATAATTCAATTTTTTATAGGAAATTTATCATTACGTGCTTTTATTCTACAATAATAACCAATGTACGTTTTGTCAGAGAAAATGTGAGTGAGAAAGATATGAGATCAGTGATTGAGATGTGAGTGTGAATTCGAAGCAAGCAATGACTCGGGAACTAAGAACTTAATACATTTGAAAAAGCCTACAGTTAGGTTTCTTGGATCAAAAATGTTTGTTTATACGTAATTCGCCCCAAAGTCTTTTTAAAGTGTATTAGTTAATTTTAATATAATAAGAAATGGTGGGTCTATGTGTTGAGAGCAGCCAGTACGCGTCGGTTTACTCAGAAGTGTCCACTTCACACCAAGCTGAAGATCTAACGAGCGAAAAATGGTATAAGCATTTCTACCACTAAAAGCCCACTTTCATAACCCTGACATTTAGGAAAAATCTCGTCTTTTTTTAGTAAAATTCTTAATAATTCAAACATAAACCCAAATAAATATTCATACAAGAAAAGACTAAATGGGATTTAGAGGTCGATGATAATTTATATATTTTAGACTATATCTTCAGTTGATTGAAACACGAACAAGTACATATTTAGATACCTTTCTTTATGATTGAATGGATGAGTTACTGCTAACATTTTCCCATATACTAAAAGTACAATATCTTTTCTAGCAAAAAGTGGCTAGTAACTTTAGCTTATTTCGTTACATTAGCTTTCATAAATTCCCTATGACTTACCCTTTTAACGAAATCGAATATTTCCATGTTATCAATAAATAACGTTTTGGAGGCGATTGATTAATGTATTTGAAACACGCAAAACTTACGACGCTTTACGAGGTTGAATCTAAGAAATGAAGAGAATGCGTTTATATTGTTACTTAATTCCTTAATCGAATCATATAATAGAAAAAATGCTATAAAGTTAATGGCAAAATATGGCACTGAAGTGTATCATATTCATGCGGTGTCATATGAAAAACAATGTTGTGATTCTTCTTCCTATTCAAATCTTTCAAAATGTACAATGTCTCTAAGAACAATTTTCACTAGAAATATGAAGGCCTTTCACAAATTTCATCAAAGGACTCAAGGAAACAAATAAGGATTCGTCTTATGCCCATGAAATTTTGTGCATTTCTCAAAGTTTGTTATTTTGGAAAATTAACGTGAAAACCACTTACGAAAATTGTAAAAATATACGATACTTATCGACAGACCCTACGAAAAAACAGTCAACTTGCTTTAGAGATATATTGATGGTCTCATAATTTTGATGATTATATCATTCCATTTATCAACCTAGCCTATTTTTTTCATCAATCAGCTACTGAAATGAATGATGCTTAAAAAAGGTAGTACAGTAATAAATGACTCTTTATACTTGTAGTTAGGGGCCGTCACGTTCTGGAGAATAGCAGTCCTTTATAAATCTCTTAAGGATTACATCACGTCAAAGCTGATTTAAATCTTAAAAATTTTCTGGCATTGTATAAAAAAATATTGTCCGCTATAGACGCATACCGATACAACGCGTTAGAAACAATCAACTTCCCATCAGACTTATGTTATACAACCCCATAGCTATGTTACCTGGAAGCCATAGATAGTGCCTCTATTATTGTTGCACGTAAATCTATACGCTGGCGAACCATAATTGCTTCAGTGAACACGACTCAGACACTGTTGTCTAGAAAATCCGATTAAATTGGTGTCTGAATCAAACCATACTCTGTTGGCAAGTTTATTTAATGGATTTTTTTGTAGTTAGATATCCTCTGTTAACCGAATGGTTAATATATGGGCAGGGGATATTATAGGTTTTTCCGCCTCCGTGAATCCTCCGTCGAACTCATCCGGGACACCAGGGCGGAATGCGAAAGCTGAACACCTGGTGCCTCACTAATGGATGAAGAGGGTTTCGCTGGGTTTTAGTGGGTATTGCGAGACCTTCCATTGTCGAGTTCCACACTCCTGACTGGTCATCGGTCAGAGTTAGTGCGTAAATTGCATTTCCCAGCGACAAAAAAGGGGGATATCATAGATGCCCGGCAGCGGAAAATTAGGTAATTTGAGACTGGACTAGTAGAAAGGTTTGGCCAAAGATAGTTACCACCCTACCAGCATAGAATTTACGTTTCGGTACGATAGTGTATAGAAACCATAAGAAGTAAATTACCTCTTACCACATGCGCGCTTTCAGTCAAGTGTTAACCTGTCAGGAATAATACAGAGAGATCAGGATCAGAACCTATGGTTTAACGTGCTTTTCGAGGCATAGCAACTATCCAACTGAGCAAGAACAGAATTTTCTTAAGCAATAAACCCTATATCTTTTTAATAGGCCCTTATACTCTCGAATTCTGTTCGTGCAATCCACGACACCTATAAGTAAATAAAAACGATGGAAATACCGATACTTATAATATAACTAAATAAAGTCATAAATTAGAGCCCAAACACAAAACCAAATTACGCAAAGGTTACACGAAAGTTATAAAGTGACGATATAATTAACAAGCATCATGAAGAATAACGTTATAAATTTAACCACGATTTGTTGCAATTAAGTCCAAAATAATTCACTCAAGGAATTTCACCAAAATGAAGAAAGCAGGCTTAAGCAGAAGGAAAGATGCATAAGTAGTTTTTTTTTATTGGATAGCATATACATATTGAGGGAATCAGTAGTTGAGGAATGTTATAATTGAGTAATTCTTTAAATTGATTGATTTTTCATTAGATAATACTTAATTGAGTGGCGTCAAACACTTTCTCGCGCACTTTGCAAGTTAAATTTACACGCATTTAAAGAATATCTTTATAATGTTACTTAAGTTTAAGAAATAGTAGAAAATGTACGAAGGAGAGAGAACTTTTCTTCAAAGGGGGCTAGCCGAGTAGCTGACCATTGGCTTTTAATTTCATTAATCTAACTAGATATCAATTAATACATATGTTAAGGGACTGAAAAGATGAAGATAAAATTAATATAATATTTCTTTGTAATGAGAGTAACGTTAAAGAAACTAATGTAAGTAGCATCCTGTTAACGTCCCACTGTTGGGAATCGGCCTCCGCATTCATGGGAGAGGCGGGTTTTAAAGTATAGACCTAACACACTTTTCTATTTTGTATTGACAGGCTACGTATATCTCATAGTTGCTTCAAATTGATGTTGATGATACTGTCCTTCGCTAAAAATAAAAATTATTAATTTTTAACGACAATTAAGCACGTAATTTTTACTAAAAGAATTCAGTGTTTTTAAGCCCTAACTTTTAACAAAAATCCACGTGTGTATCCACTGCGCCATCACGACTCCATATATCACATTCATTCGATTTTACCTGGGTGATCAATATGATTTTTGGACTGAATAAAGAAATAATATGTGACTCGAACGGGACTTACTCTTGACTTTGATAACGGCATACATCTACGCATTTAAACGGGAAATTGATTGCCTGAGAAACAGCGAAGTCAATAGACTGGCTTTAGGATCAATACGACATTCATCGACATCGTTTAGGTTACTTCTATAATTATGATGTTTTAAATGAAATAGAATGATCTATAATATTGATATCAAAGATAAAACTTTGGCATCTTATTGACTTCTATACCCAACTCTTTACTGGATTGCTATACAGAATTACTTTGAAAAATCCAGATTTTTTTCCTCACAAATTTAACTTGGACATGGTGTATTATTCGAGAATCCATTAATAGTACAATGTACTGTTAAAAATCTGACGTATCAATAATAAACAGTTCATTTCACACGAGGAAAAATTAGAAGTCCAACGTGAAACGTGAAATACAGATCAAATACGACATGATCACGGTCATTCTGTATAATGAGCTCAATACATATCTCCGGTATCACAATATCCGATGTTTACTGCAATGAGACATTCATTGTATTCGTGATTATAATTAGATGTACTCTGTCACATACAATTAGATATCCAATGGTATGTTATAAACCGTATAGTGAGGCGGGAAAGTAGACAGCTTCTTCGCCAACAGACGGAGTTGTTGCAAAAGTGCCAAAGGTTTATAAACAATAAAATAGTTAACAGAGTAGCAAATTTTAAGTGTTTATCGTATTTGAATTAAACAAGTTTCAATTATTATGAAAAGACACTTTTGAATCGCGTTTAGAATTTGCAAGAACGTTCTTTCAATCTCCTCTAAGAAGGGTCCATCTCAAACGCTTACACAAATGAATCATGTGTTTTTTATTTCTGACAGGTTAGCGCTTGACCGTGATCATCACACGTGATGATAAGTAATGCAACAGTCTCATATTGAAATTACCTCTAATGGTTTCTGCACAGCGTCTCATACCTGAATACAAATCTCTTGCCTGGCGATACATCTTTCCTAATAGGGTGGTATTTAGCCTCATCCAAAACCTTCCACCAGTCCAGACTCAGACAAATTAGAATAAGCAATTACCCAAATTTGCCTTATCGGGATTCAAGTCTGGGACAACAAAACGCGTACTCGCACCACTGCGCCAGCGAGGCCGTTAACCAAAGTAACCAAGCATATAACACAGCAAATTAACATTCCGGTAAGAAGTTATACAGAAGTCATTAAGAGATAAATAAATTATAAGTTTGGCTTTAGAGCGTTTATAGCGTTTAGAACCGTATATAAAATGTGAAAAAAATTATCATGTTCAGAAAGTATCCGGTTCAAAGGATCTGTTGCACAATTGCAGTCTTGCGTCACAATTATTTATGCAATAATTCTAATTTGAATAAAACAAATTGCTATTTAAAAGGAAATGAGAATGAAGGCTATAAAACTTTGTGCAATTTGTTTTTGCACAAAGTGTTATACACTTGTCTTTCTTTTAATGCTGTCATCTGCTTCTATTCTGTGCGACATTGATTGCATCCGAGTTATGGGTTTTGAGAGTGGTGCGGATTTCACCAGTCCAGCGTATAGGACTCTTCCCACTTCGTCTTTTTCCCTCAATTTTCCCTGTGATAATAACTTTTTGTAAGTTTTAAGTGTAAGCCTTATTGGTCTAATGTCAGCATGTTCGGCTAGAGACATGAGGTTCTATCAAGATTTTCTCAATATTCGCACGTAACTTGAGCAGCGTGGTAGGTTTATGCTCGAAAGACCCTCTCGCCTTTGATTATAGAAGCCTGTGGGAAGTCAATGGGCTGTTTTTTTCGCTGGAAAATGCTTTTAGGCACGAAACCCGACCGAAAAAGCTCAAGAGTGTGGGACCACTACCACTCGCAATACCCCCTAAAACCCAGTGGAACCCTCTTCATCCATAAGTGAGGTGTTCAAGTTTCGCATTCATCCCTGGCACCTAAGATGATTTTAAAAGAGGATTCAAGGAGGTGGGAGGAGTTTCGCAAACACGCGCCGCCTAATACCCCGCCTCCTTCGGCGGTGAGGGAGAGCATCCGCTGCATTCTCTCTCTCGGCCATGGGCCTTATTAAGCGAAACTACGGTCTCGCAGAAGAAGGAGAAGTTGAGAGTATTGCAGCTATGACGCTCCCCAGCGAGAGATCGCTGCCGATCAACGCCACCAGGAGGTGACGTTAAAGTCCCCAGCTGAACAATCTGCCACAGTATGATGCGTTGAGTCGATAGCTACACCAAACTGTTGGCAAGCGGGTGACTCCTCCCGGCCCATTCGATGCAGGAACTTTCCAAGGCCTCCATGCCCGGTCAGAACCTGCACCAATATTAGTAGAGCGGTTCGTGCTCTCTGGAAAGCCATTGTTCTAGTTGAGGTCGGATCGCTGCCACAATGGCCACTACTGGGATATGCGAGGCTTTCCTTTCATTTTTAGACCAGAGCTCTGATCCTCCGGATCTCGAGACGTTAATGGCCTGCTACTTAAGTTAGCAACAGCTTTACGGACTAGGTGGCCGAAATTTTGAAAAGTTCATCGTATACACGTAGATGAAAGTCTTGGTTGATTTATCCTATTCGAATTCCATAGATTGTGTACTATTTTTGTCCAACACCACATCTCGAAAACGTCTATACGTTTCCTATCTTTCAGTTTTAAGGTCCAAATCTCTGCCCTATACAAGAATATAGAGAAAATAATCGAGTTTATCAGACGTGATTCTTTTGAGTTAGTAATATATTTATAAGATTTCACAATAAAGATTTAAATTTATATCATGTCTTAACAAAGAGAATATATTTTAGTACACATTGAAACAATAGTCTATTAAACTAAGTTACTACAGGGGTTAATTTGATTTTTAAGACAAAAGGCGAAGTTATAATTGGACGTTGTTTAGGAAAGACGTTCCAAACAACACTTGGACGCCATTGTGATAATGAAGTTTGCGATTGTATTTTGTTGGATAGCAAACTGTGCCGTATAATTTATATACTATTTCAAAGGACTGATTAAATATTAAACAAACATATTATATTAGGCATTCTTGATTTATACAGTTACATAGAGTCTAATATATCAGGACTTTTACGTATATAACTTGTTAAGCTACTCGAGTCAAATGATTGAAATACAAATAATTGACGGAATTACCGAAAAGAAACAAGCTCTCTGAGCAATTTTTTCGATATGTATTATAACAAAACAATAGGAAGTGGGATATTCCTCATTTATAGATTAATTTAAAAGCCCGCGACGGCGTATATCTATATTTTAAGGACAACTTATTCGCATGGTCACATTGACATAAGCAGAAAGTTAGTTACCTGAAGCAATTTATTTGCATTTTATAATCTTTTACACTATAAAACTCAAATATAATTAATTTTTTATTGCTGACAGGTTAAAGCTTGACTGTGATCTCACCTGATGGTAAGTGGTAATGCAATCTAAGATGAAAGTGCGCCAATCTGTTAAGAAGCAATTTATCTCTTATGGTTCATATACAGCATCGAACCGGAACACAAATCGTTTTGCTGGTAGGGTGGTACCTAGTCACGACCGAAGCCTCCCTCCAGTCCAGACAAATTAGAAAATGCAATTTTCTAAATTCACTCTAACTGAGATCAAACCCGAGGCCTCTGCTAGCAAAATGATTACACGCACCACTGCGAGACCTTCAAAATAAATATCAAATTAATATCTCAGGCGTTGTCGCTAAATAAATTAACGCGAACTGCTAGCTTATGCAATCCTACTACCGAAATTATTTAGGCATAATATTCGCTGCTAATTATATTTAAAAAAATAAATATAACAAACAGTTTTCGATATCACGTGGTACAGGTCATCCACTTTAACACGCATTTATATGCGTAAAAAAGGTCGGATAAACAACTTTCAAACTTATACAATTGAAAGCATATTATTAATTTCCAAAATACATATTTGCTTTTAAAAGAGTAACTGTTGATTTTAACAAAACGAAACGATACTCTTACATCGTTCTTGGCAGGGTTTTATTGACAATTTTCTTCAATTTTAGTATAAGACCTCTAAAATAAAATTAAAAGTGCGTGCGTACAAAGTACACACGTCCGAAGTGAAACCTCTTTGGCATAACTTATTATTACCTTTTCTCTATATTTCTACCAACGTAAAACTTCAGATTTCCGAGACAGAGTACCCTCTGTCTCGGAAAGGAAGATATGTGAGGAAATTATTGAATCGAATTGTCATTAAAATATTTAAAAAATGCCGCATGTTTTTTGTCTATATTAGAAATCATTATTAAAATTTTGTATTCGGATTTAAAATTTAGAAAAGAATTTAAATTATTAGATGAGAGGCAAATTAAAACACAACATGTTATTTGTAAATATTAAAACTACCTAACCTTCAAACGAATTAGCATAAAAAACGCTGCACATGTTCCTGACGCTAATCGCTTTCATCCATAAAAATTTTACCCTCATGCGCTTAGGCGCAGAAGTTTCACTTCTTAAATCATTGCCCTCAAACCTATCTCTATGCAGAATCCAATCATAACAATATTTTCGATAAATATATTGCTACCTATATTATTACTTATAATAGAGATATCTTTGTACATTATAAAAGTATAGTATTGCTCTAAATTTCATAATCATTGGGATTTGGGACACATTATTGTACTTATCCGTTATTAACACCAATTCACTTTAACACAAACTCACTCTGCAGTAATTAAGATTTATGTTATTCCAAATGTAATTTACATTCGCTATATTTTCACTTATAATATTGAAAATTATAGACAATTTTTTATATGTAATAACACAAAACTTGCCTAGTTTTTGGCTTATAAATAAGTTGAATCTCGTGTGACCGAATGCAAGGCGGTATTTAAACCAGCACATGGCACGGGCCGTTCTCTCCGAACGCTTACACCGAACTCAAGATGATACGGTTTCTTCACCCACACATCAAACAATTCACAGAGCGACGATTACAACAATCTATATATCTATACGTGAAAATTAAAACGAATTGTCTGTTTGTATTTTGGATATAAGCATATTTTCCTAGGCGCGGTTATTTGAAGGATATCAAAACACTAGCATACAAATATGAATTCGAAAGATGTAAAAAAAAAGTAAACGTTTCTATAACAAGCTCCCAGAAGAAGTTATAAAGATGTCTCTGAGTAAATTTAATTCTTTCGTTCTATAATTTGAAGGTATACTTAGAAAACAAAAAAGCGTGGGTGGGATTGAACTGCTTTATATATAATCTTGATATAGGATAAATTAAAAATTTATATTGATAATGACGAAAAAAAAGCAAAAAAAAAATCGGGGCGCGAATAACTTTGGATTGTAAGTCGTTCTTTAATGTTATCATCAGAAGATTCAAAAGTGCAGTATTATGCAAACTAGAATGAAGATATTCTGACTTTGACTTTGAGCTTGACTTTATTGTTCCAAAAAATCTGTCATCGCGTGCGCTGCGTAAACTATTGATGATAGAACAAAAAATGTTCTACAGTATTGTCCAACCATTGTAGTTATGCCACTATAACTACTTTTTTTACATTTTCAATGTTATTAAAAGTGCCGACAATAAATAGACTATTTCAATACCTGTAAAATACTTTTTGAATTATTAAAATTAGACATTCCATTCAAAAGATATCTAAAGAAAATAATGTATCGCGAATCAAACTCCAGAGCATCAAATTATTTTGCTTTCCACTCCCACGGGATCGGTATCTACGCGGTTGAAACCGCGGGGCTTTGCTAGTATTATATAAACTATGTATTATGAAAAACATCTGTCCCTAAATTAGGTGAAACCTGTATTTTAGACAACAGCGCTCTCCTTATATACAAACAAAGTATATCGCGTCACAAGGCTTAGAATTAAATTTAAATTTCTAAAATAAAATAGACACAACTTTACAATTGTCTACATTTTCGTGTGAAACTCATGTTGATAAAATATTTTCGCGATTATAGTTCGGAATGACAGAAAATTAATGTAATTCCACACACGTTCTCTTCAAATTATACGTCGACGTTATAAGATTAAGAAACAATAACTTTTCCTGATATTTATCATTTTACCCACGCAAATATTAAATTTGGTTTGATCGATTTTAGTAAGACTTTAAAAAAGCACTCGTGGCTTTTAATAAATCTAATATTGTAATTATCACGTAATATTTTTATTGTAATTAATATCTCAAATCAAAATCGAAATATACTTTATTCAAGTAGGCTCAAAAAGCACTTTTAATCGTCATTAGTCTGTCCGTTGGTAACAAATCTACCACCGGTTCGGAAAGTTGATTCCGCTGAGAAGAAACCGGCAAGAAACTCAACGGTTACAATGTCTTAAGCTTTCATGTGCAACTGGAATCAAGTCCAAACATCTTTTTCGCTTAAATAATCGTCAACAGTATAGTATGCCTTTTGTAATAGGACATTTTTTATATATTTCTTAAAACTATGTGGATGCAAACCCAGAAGTGACTCGAGTATCTTATTAAAAATGCGTATGCTCAACCCGACAAATGATTTCTGAACATTCTTCACTCGAAATGGCAATACAAGTTTGTTTTTATTTCTTGTATTAAAATTGTGTATTTCGTTCCTTTTTCTGCATAAATTAATGTTATCACAGATGTATAAAATATTATTAAATATATATTGCGACGGTACTGTGAGAATTGATATATCTTTGAATTTTTCTCTTAAGGAAACGCGAGATCCCAATTGATATTTATCTAATATTATAAGCATTACTTCATGACAATCATAACCGCTCAATCATGAGCGTAACGAATAAGAAGAAGAATTATCACCGAATGATGATTTTAGTAAATTACATTATGCATATAAAATAGTTATTAAAAACGGAACACTAAAATTGAGAAATTATATAATTATACAAAATTTCTTGACGTTTAGACGAATCGCTTTTGGTTTCCTATACGAAAATGTATTCAAGCCATTAAGCCTTGTACCAGGTTACTGCGTTACCATCTTAATACTAACTCATCAGTTATCATCGAGTGAGATTACAGTCAAGCGTTAATAACAATGATTTAAAAAGATCTTAATTATTTTTTGGTGGTTTCGTTAGTATTAGGGGTTTGAAAATCTATGGTTTTGTAAAAAAAAAAAATTAAGTGAAACCCTACTTAAAATCGTAGTAATATAAGCCGCCATGGATTACAAATTTTGAATAATGAATTTGAAGTTAAGTGGATGAATAAAAAAGTATTTCATTCGTCGACTGACGATTAAAAAAAATTTAAAACATGTATTTTATATACTGAGAGTGTGAACTAATAAATAATCCGTGACAAACTTCTAGCAAAAGTCAATTAGGGAATTTGAAAAAGTAGTTCTTGTATGTATGTTTGTAACATTTTCACGCGAAAACTACCGAGCCGATTTGAAAAATTTTAAAACGGCATTAGTTAGATATATTCGTTGTCAAGTAAAATCTTTATATTGATTAGATAATGAATGTAATTGTGTATCGAATAATTCGAAATGAAGTAATTAAAAACTAAGCGAAATACAAGTTTAATGTTAATAAAAATAAATCTACAGTCGGACTTAGTAGACTTTCCACTGCTATGAGATGGGTATCTACGCGGATGAAACCGCGGGGCATTGCTAGTAATAAATACAGTAACAATGAAGTTGCCAGCAAACAATCCAGAACAAGATATTCAGTGCAGACCGTTAGTTCATTACAAGGTTTAACTTTTATCATAATTTTTTTAATCCCCCAAAATTTACCGCGAACACACTGACTTCGAATTGATTTTCCGCATCGTTAATTCTTTCGATTGCTTTTATGGTTTCCTTATCTTAAAAGGAGAAAGTGTTCACTTTCTTGATCTTTCATTGCGATGGTCATGTTTTATTTATTCGCTAGGTAAATCTTAATTAACAAAAATATTTCGTTTTTTAAGACATTGAGCTATAATTTTATATATATATCTATATATAAAAAAGAGATATCCAGGTATCTATTGACTCATCACTATATCTCTGGGACCATAAGGCGTAGAGACTTGGAATTTGGAAGGGATATTCCTTTTGCCCAGTGGAGGTCAGCTAAGAACGGATTTTACGAAATTCCAGATGCAAGAGGGGTTGTGGAAGTGTTATATGTATGCTTCTTATTTTTAAAATAATTTACCTAAATTAATGAAAATGCTACCATCTATGCGGACGAAATCGCGGGTTTAGCTAGTATTTATATACATACACACATATATTTAAGGAACATCGAAAAAATGAAGAAAACTCAACCACCATGATAACTTTACTAATGTAAACTCTTTAGTGCTTTTAAAAATATAAACTTTTTTAATATAACCTTATGGCGTTTCACGTAATTGTCAGCGATTGACAGAATACGCGCTGCGCTGCAAATAAATAATTAACATATGTATAGCAAAATTTATATCGCTGTGGTAGTCGCTAAATGTTTGTAACAAGTCGCCCGTTCCCGTGTCGGAATACCAACAAAACTATTCAAATAAGAAATTAAAACAAAGAATGTTGTGATTACAGCCATAAAACAAACACTATGTTTTTTAATAATAATATCATTTATTAATTATTCCAATTAAAATTCATAGTCAAAACATAACTTTTTTTTTTAGTCTACTTGAAAAAGTCACGCAAATTATTATTTTCTATTGATAGAATGTCAGAATTTAAAAAGACTTCCTTAGACACTACATAACACGTATATGTAACCAAAAGTTAATGTTTTCGCTTATGATATCAAAAATAATAGCATTTCCTCAATATATTTGAATTTTTATGATATATCAATACAAAAACCAATTATCAGAACTCTTTCACGTGTTTACAGAGGCCTGAAATACGCTATCTGACACTTTGCTAATAATACGGTATAATAAAGTAAAAAAATTAGTCACACTGCTGTCCATATTATAATAAGGAAAACAAATAACAGTTATCAAACGATATGTGTCAAATATTTATATTTGTTATATAATACAAATACGTTTATCTGAGTTCAAACGATGAAAAGGACTTAAGCCAACGGTAGCGTTTGACAGGGTATAGATAAGTCACGTGCGTATTTCCTTATGAAGTAATATTAAATATTCCTTACAATTTTTCTTCTATACAGAACGTAAAATGTTAAATTGATAAAGAATTAAATATATAAAAGCTGATTTGTATACATTAACCTATTTTGCAAATATGTCGACTCCTAAATGCAATAAAGTCAATTTGAAACTCTCTCTCTCCCTCTCACACACACACACACACAAACACGCGCACCTACTCACACGATTCGCATGCTTGTATACCTCAATTTTTTTATTTGTATAAAAATTAAAATTAAAATTTTCTTTCTCGTTTTCTTGTTTCTATTTGCAACTTCTTGAGTTAGTAAGTAACAAATTTTTGTTTCAGTACGATGGATTTCATAATTTCCAGTCCACTGTTTTAAGTAGGCACTGACTCCAACAATTCGGGTTTTCCGAAGTTTAGAGGTCGGGATGGCACAGATAAATTTTAAAGATTGTATCTAACAAAGACTAAAGATTACTACTGTATATTTCTTTCGTATTATGTGGAAGTAAATATATTTGAAATATGTTATTAAACCTCGGAACAGTTCAATTTAAGACATTTAGCAACATAGAGTTATCTTAAAAATACCTCTAACTCTTACAATTTTTACATTGGCATTTCTGAGGAAACCTCGGCATAAGACTTAGCCTATGTATTCTCTATAACATCAACTATCCGTCATATAACATATATATGTATACATATATATTTAGTAGAAAGTTGCCATTATGACATTTTACCCCAATTTCATTTGTATGTATTGAGAAATAATTACAAAGCAAACTAGATGAAGAAATAGGAGAACTAGAAACTAGAATAAAATCTAAAGCTGCACATTAACCCCTTCAACTTGAAGATGTGGTTAATACAAAACAATATTTAACAGGCAGTATCAATGATTTTGCAAATGTCTACGGTAAACCACATAACATCTAGTGAACCGTAGCTTATCTCTTTTCGCATTTTATGTCTAGTATCTAATTTGCCCAATTGTATCCTATGGAACTATGAGAGTAGAAGAATAGAGTGCAAATGTGTTTTTGTATAGAGATATCTGTACGCATTACCGTGTACTACAATATTTTACAAAGAAGATATTACTATAGAACAGCTTAATCCCAATAACACAAGAATTCAAACTGCATTTCAAACACCATTACCGTAATAACTGATTACCACGGAATCCGAAGCACTGCATAGTCGAACGGACGCGACAACAGACGCCAGCAGGTAAAACACTCACACTAATGTTGTCGCTTTCAGACATCTAACAAACAATGTCAGCTATCCTTGACTTCTGACCTCAGTTTGATAAAAACAAACACCTTATCACAACGGGATGGAGTTCAAAATCGCAACAAAGCAGCTAAAACACGTTGTGTTCACTCAAACGCAACAATTGCTTTGAAATTTGAAGTATTTCAAGGGAATTGTTATCGATGGTTATACTGACAGTTGATGAGATAGCTTAGGATCAATATGAGATCTATTATCAGAGTATAAACCTGGCAGTGCGTAATCTTTTACTGATAGGCTTTTATTTAAATTGACTAGCAGGCGTACAAGATTGAAGAGTTTTTTGAATAATAATGACTTTATTCAAAATTGCTATTGTACCCCGCGGAAATGCCATGAGAAATACTAATTCTCTAAGTTGAATCACATATAATCCTCAATATTATAAATGCGAAAGTAACTCTTGCTTGTCACACTTTCACGCCAAAACTACTGCACCGATTTAAATGTAATTTGGTACAGATATGATATCAATACTGATAGTCCAGAGCCTGAGGAAGGACACAAGCTAAATTTTAATGTAAACACACTAAGAACGAATTTCTCCATGTTCCCATGGAATCCGGATGTATAAGCGAAAACCAACCACTTATTGGGAGATCACCATCCACCAGATTGACTTGAAATTCATCATATGTTATCCTCTTGCGACGTGGTGGGTCTATGCTCCAAAAACCCTCTCTGCTATGAGTGACTTGTACTCAGTAGTCGGATGTTATTGGGCTTTTACTTACTTATGACAATAGACGTTAATACTGGTTCTTCTTAAATTATAATACGTTATAAGATTAATTTTGCGTAAAATTTCATCGCGTCCTTTTTTAAAGTTATGTAAAATATTTCTTTCTATATAGTAACTTGAAAAGTTCGTACAAGATAGCGTAGAAATTAGTTTAAATAGTTTTATATCACTTGCTTTACTATATATATTAAAACTTAAAACACAAAAACTACATCTAATATTTTTTCAAAATTTTAAACTGCAAGTACTTTGACGTTTTACATTTAATTAATTTAAAATGTATGCACGCGTACATACCACGATGGAAATATGATCCATATTGCATAAATTTATTTATATGCAGGTTTAGTTTCTTTTTATCGGTTATTGATTTTGTTATTCTGCCGTATCATAGCGTTGTGTTCCTTTCGAATACAGTCAATGGCAAATTGCTTTGATAACGTTCAAATAATCCAAAATTTCGTTAACAAAGCTGTTTGATGTTGGTTTTGTGGGCTTATCCATGCGTAAGTAATCGCCCCTTTGACAAGTCATTTTGAATTAATCGCCAATCAATTCACATATCCAATAATTTTATCGTTAGCCTTATAGGTATACTTTACTAAACGGTAGGTATAACGGGAAAAAGCATGATAATGACAAGCCTAATAAAGGAAATTGGCAGCCTATTAACGTCGCACTGCACAGACTTCCTCGTTCATAGGAGAGACAGTTATAAGGAGATAGACCCATACAACTACTGGCAAGCAGGAAGGCTATACATATCCTAGAATTGCACCCAGGATATGCATGATATCCTCCATTGAAATGTACAAATATGTATTTGAACAATCAAGAACGTAACTTTCTTCCTATAAAAAGAAACTTAGTGATACCTGCCCAGAATTTGAACTCTCAGCTTCTCTAAATAAGAATTACACTATAATTGCTTCACTGATACATTTACTAATACATAATGTTAAATAAAATTGAAATGGGCGCCTATTTTATCAAAATAACGAACAACTTTTAAATAAATGGCTATGAATATTTTGCACTAAACTTGTACAAAAAAAAGCTAATTTTTGAATATTTGACTATCTGTGTCTTTGTGTCTAATCTCGGTCAGTAAAATTAAACAAATGGGTCCATTTTAATAAGACTTTACCTGTGACAGGCTACTTTTTATACCAAGTTTACTACAGAAAAGGGAGCATTGTTGGTATCCGGAATCCGTATCCAAAACTCCGTAATGCTTATTTTGACAAAATTTTCATTTGCGACTAGTTGATGTTAAAAGAAATAACATGAACTTTTAATAATGATTTGTTTTACTATTATAAACATAAAAAGACGGCTGGTCAAAGATCTTCAATAAGTACTATTTATGCCATAGAAAGTGCCAAAGTAGCTTTTTTTACGACGACAAATTCCAAACATGTAAACAATACTGACTGAACACAATAAAGGTTGATCGGGTTTAGCTAAATATTCTATGATCTCATTTACTCATTATTGATTCATTCGTATAAACGGTAAGAAACTAATTTGTTAAAAATCAAATTTGCTACAATTCTGATCTTTTTTCATAATTTTGTGACTCACTCTGACGGTAACTGGAAAGGGGAGTGGAAATAAACCTAGGACTGTATTACTTTTACGATGAAAAAAAAGATTCGTGTAAAATTGTAAATAACTGAGTTATTGACTAAACAAAAGATTACCCCCTCTTTTGGGTCTCTGAATTCGAAAAATATTGATCCTAGGGAAAAATTGATAAGAACCAAAATTGTAGGAAATTGATTTCTAAATGATTATGGTTATGACTATTTTTCACGTAAAGACCAGTAACCGAGCTAGAATAAGCAAAAAAAATCACTCTTAAATCCGTGATGGCGGACGAAGCAACGGGTGCGTATCTCGAAAACCGAAAGTTAAGCTGTCGGTGACGATTCCTTGACAATTTTGGAATAAAAATAGTAAAATCTTAATTCGACTGAGCTAAAAGCAAAACATTTATGGTGGCGTGATGACATCTTTAATTTTTATTATTTAATAGCAAGCAATGAACGTACAAATTTTTTAAATCTGTATTGATCTGATTGAATTTGTATTTTCATGTTGATTTTCTATCAGCTCACTAGATGAAAACAACGAAAGTAAATGAGTGAAAAAGAGCTAATAATTAATAACAGTGGAAAAAGAGCACATTGTTTTGTAGACGGAAGCCGAATCATTTCCGAAGCTGGGAAATGAGGCCACTGCGGAATGCTGTAAACAGAATGGAACGACAGTTATTAACTTCTAAGCAACACTATATTATATTATTGAGAACGATTATCTCTTGTTTATTTATCTTACATGCTACTCACGTATATTCTGTGTTCGCATGTGAACAATGACGAAACTTTATAAAGATTTCTCGGTTATACATTCCTACAAAAATATACTCAAGCATGTCCATGTATTGAAATAAATCGGAGGTTTCTATACATATAGAGTTAAGAAATGAGTTTGGCAACAAATACGAGATTTTAATATATTAGACTTCTTGACCCGGCAGACATAGTGCCGCCTCAGGATCAATAAATAAAGAATCTGAATGATAATTGCAGAATTTAAAACTTTAGTGAAAAATGTGGTCAAAGCTAAACTAAAATAAATAGCATTCGTAATAAAAAAACTCAACCTTTACGCCCGGATTCCCGCCAAAGTTTGTACAATATAAGAGTTGCGATCAGAAATTGTTAGCTGTCAATGTCAAATGTCAAAAACCAATTTTATAAGTATTATTTTAATTTGTTTTGAACGGCGAGACGAACATCAAACGTTCAGAATTTTTAAAAATGACAAAAAAAGACTTATAAAATTTAATTGTTTTCTACACGACGAAACGAACATCAAAACGCTTAGAAGGCTTAGAAGAATATTATAATCTTGCATAAGAAACGATAACTTATTTTTATAGCTTTTTGGAAGAATTTCACGTCTTCACAATTTAAAACATCAACATAAATACATAGCATCACGCCTCATTCCCATAGGGGTAGGCAGAGACAACATCCTTCCTCTTGCCACGACCCTTGCATATCTCCTTCGCTTCTTTCATCTCATTCTCATTAAACCTTTCAAACAAGTTCGTCTGTTTAGAGTACTCTTGAGTTGACCCTTAATTAAATGTCCTGGATTTGATCCAGGAACATTACTATATCATAAAATATAATAAATATACAGGCGAGGACACGAGTAAATAATATTTTTATTTGTTATAATTTATTATGTACGGCTATACTCACATGTACCGCTCAGATATAAATGACGACGTAAAGCTCAAAGTTATTTTAAGATACAGTTACAGTCTTCTAAGCCTTAATCATGTTGGTTGGTTCACTTTTTAATTTTTTTCCATGGATTTATAGTCTATTCCATGGATTTATAGACTACAAATCCCCTTTAAACGTTCTCTGGATTTCCACAAATATTTCAAAACCAAAATTAGCTAAATCTTTTTAGCCGCTCTGGAGTTTTAGCGAGACTAACGACCAACAAATGATATCATAACCAAATCATGTAAATCGTAGATTAGTATCTTTGATCGTTTGTCTGTAATAATGTCTGATACCACTGGAACGATTGGGAAAAGTTTCACAAGGCGACATTAAGTAAGTATTTAGTAATTTTATTTGTTTTATTACTGATAACTTAACGCCTGACTGTGATCTCACTTGATGGTAAATGATACAGTCTAAGATGGAAATGCGCTAATCTGGTAAGAGTAGCCTCTTATGGATTTTACACATTATACCAGGACACAGATCTTTTGTTTGGCGGTACTTCTTTGCTGGTAGGAATTAACTACGACCGAAGCTTCAAACAAACAACTCAAGAAAAGAACAAATAAGGAACGAAGAAGGAACCTTATGTTTAGAAAGACATAAGCCGAAAACAAATTTTAGGTATCTATAAATGTTTTGTTTTTGCAATTTTTGTACATAATTAAGGACGGTTAGCAATAGTAGTTAACATATCTTATGTTTCATTCGTCTCCAATATCATTATCAAAAGAGTAAGTATTCTCAGAAAATAATATGATTAAGTCAGTGTCAAGAGGAACTTACTAAAACTTATTATAATAATGCAGACGTAAACAAGTAGAGCCCCAGTCTAGGTGACCTATATTTTTCTTTGAAAACAACGTAATGAACCGGAATTGTGAAATAAAATGAAGGCATTGATGTCACTAGAGTCTTTACATTTGTTTCTCTGACTTAAAATCCGATTAAGTTTTGTTCTTGTCCTGCAATAACATGTTTGGGGTCGTCAGGTACTCGCTATTCGACAATATATAATTGCTATAAATTTAGCTTATGTAACAAAATTTGTTAGAATATATTCTACGTACATATCTATGTATATAAGAAATTAATATTTAAAAGAGAGCTGTACTCTAAAAACTATTTATATTTATCTGAAAATTAATTTTCTAATATACATCACATAGTCTCTGGTTCGTATCAAGAGACAAATTAATGAACTTTCCGTGAGTAAATGCTTTGTAAATTATCCTGAGTAACCAATTTTTCTCAACAAAGAGGCCGTAGTCTTGAACCTAATCTTTTATTCGATTCCCGGTACTACGATGCTGTAGAACTCCATAAGAGGGAAATTGTCTCGGGTTATTACTATTAATTACCTCTTACCGAATTAGCGCAATTCCATCTTAGACTGCATCATCACTTAACATTAGGTGAGAATACAGTTTACCGTTAAAGCGAGGTAGATTACCATTTACACGGTTACCTGTGTTTATCAATTATTTATTGAGCGCTAATCTGTATTCATTAAAAGAGAGGATCCTCACCAAAAGGCGTTTGCCGTATGTCTATACATGTAACATTTATTATCGAGACCGTGACAGGTATTGATAAATATAACAATCCCGAAAAAATTTACTTTTTCCATTTCACTGCGTGCGTTTGTCCTTATTTTCCGCCATTTTTAATGTTTCCTTTTGATATTATCTGTGAATAATTAAAATTAACTCCACGTTACACTCTGCGTGTGTTGTGACCTTGGTTGAACTTTGCTTTGTGTGTTTGCCGAAGCCGGCGCTTGCACAGCCATTGTTCTTACAGCCTTGGCAAGAACTCGAGCGAGATACATATTTTGATATCACCTATTTATGTCACCATCAAAACGATAAGTATTATAAATGAAGAGATGATACTAGAAGAATAACTCAGTCTGTCCATCACTCTTTCCGACTGTCTAACAGCTGAACTGAGCTAATATCTGTTCAAATAAAGTTAGAACAACGGAGATAGATATAGGCACAAGTGAAACCTATAAGCGAATATACTAGAAATACGAAAATTAGGGGGAGAAAATTTGTATAGAAGATCAATTATTTCTCATGCTTTTGCCCAACTTGGTGTATCCATTACAACCTCAGTTTATGTTGACAATGACAGACTAACAAATAGCTGGTTCAAAAAAGTTTCTGCAATTAAACATCTTGAAGTGAAACTTCTTGGTGCATGGGGATAAAAGATGTGCAGCGTTTTTTATGCTAATTACGAGGTGTGTTCAAAAAGTATCGCGAATTTTGTGTTTTTTCAAAAATTATTTATTTATTCATGAATATCTATTTTGTCCCCTTCAAAGTAATCCCCATGAGATATTATACACTTGTGCCAACGGTTTTTCCAATCTTCGAAGCACTTCAAAAAATCATTTTTTTTTATCTTGTTCAGCTCCTCCTTCGATGCCGTCTTTATCTCGTCAAGAGAAGAGTAACGTCGTCCTTTCATGGGCCTCTTCAGTTTAGGGAACAAGAAAAAGTCACAGGGGGCCAGATCTGGGGAATACGGTGGCTGCGGCATCATTAGTGTGTTGTTTTTGGCCAAAAAGTCGCGCACAAGCAACGATGTGTGAGCAGGGGCGTTATCGTGGTGCAAAAGCCAATTTTTGTTCTTCCACAAATCCGGGCGTTTCTGGCGGATTGCTTCGCGCAAATTGCGCATAACTTGCAGGTAATATTCCTTATTGACCGTTCTTCCCTGTGGCAAGAACTCATGATGCACCACGCCCCTGCAATCAAAGAAAACTGTCAGCAAAACTTTCACATTCGATCGAACTTGGCGCGCTTTTTTCGGTCTTGGTTCGTGCGGCAGCTTCCATTGAGATGATTGAGCTTTGGTTTCCACGTCATAACCATAAACCCACGATTCGTCACCAGTTATGACCCTCTGGAGCAAATTTGGGTCGTCGCGGACAGAGTTTAACATCTCATTAGCAATGTTCATGCGATGCTGTTTTTGGTCACAATTGAGCAATTTTGGTACGAATTTCGCGGCGACCCGTCTCATGCCCAAATCATTGATAAAAATCGAATGGCACGAGCCAATCGATATGTTTAGGTCCTCAGCAACTTCTCTAACGGTGATTCGACGATTGGCCAATACCATTTTCTCCACTTCATTAATTTTTTCGTCTGTTGTTGAAGTGCTCGGGCGTCCGGCACGCTCTTCGTCGTTCACATCTTCTCGGCCTTCTGAGAACATTTTGTACCACCGATAAACGTTGCTTCGGTCCAAGGTAGCTTCTCCGTATGCCACAGTCAACATTCGGAATGCATCCGCGCACTTAATTTCGTTTTTCACACAAAATTTGATACAGGTTCTTTGATCCATTTTTTTGAATAGGTAAAAATCGAAGACGATCCAAAACACGTGCAAGCAAAGCAGCTGTCAACAATTAAATGAACATTCAAAATGGCCGAGCTTGTCGGCATAAGTGAGAGACATGAGTACCAACATAACGCCACAAAAAATTCGAAATTCGAATATACGTAACCCGCGAAAATTCAAAATTCGCGATACTTTTTGAACACACCTCGTAGTTTGCAGGTTAGGTAGTTTTTATATTTACAAATAATATGTGGCATCATAATTTGCCATCGTCATTTAATAATTTAATATACTATTTTTCATTAAAAAAAATATTTCATAAATTCTAAATTTTGAATTCAAAACCAAAATTTAATGAATAATTTTTAATATTGACAAAAACACGTGGCATTTTTATTTGCAAGTTGTCATTTGAGGTTTCAATAAATTGTTTGTATTAATTTCCGACACTTTTAATATTTTAATGACACTTAAATTAAGATATCTTTCTTTTTTCTTCACTCTAGAATTAAAAATTAGTTTGTCAAAGAACTTTTCACTTCTGACATGTGTACTTTGTACTCACGCAATTTTTTTAATAAAATATCTCATTCAGTATACACGGTAGTATAATGATTATTTAATTATATTGTATATTAGGTTCAAGTAAATGATTTTAACTGACTTTTTCATTTTATGTTTAAGTGTTATTATGTTTAAGTAAACAATCATAAGGTATAGAATTTATGGCTGAACTAACTACGATCCACTAAACCCTAAAACGCGTTGGCAGTCTGTGTATTTGCTTGTAGTGCTCTTGATATATATAGCTTTTCTTAAATTATCTTCCTAACATATTGATTTTTATATATTAAAATCTATTAAGCGCATTGTTTATTACAAAAAAAAAACAGTAGCTTCTTTGATTGCCTGAATAGTACAACTATTTTCGTGGCATATTACAGAACTTGTAAATAAACTCATGTTAACATACAAACCTACCTTTTTTTAAAACTTCTACTAAATCAACTTTTGTTTTCTCCTATAGTTTTTTAAAGTAAATAGCAGACGCAACAAAATTTAGGGACGTTCAATGCGATATATATCGATGTTTTAGGAAGCCTATCTTAAACGTTTGATTGCATCGAAGAAATACTAATGAATCTTCAATATACAAACATGTTATTTGTGTAAATGTTTTTTTCTTGTAACAGCATAATTCAAGCAGTATAAAGTATTTAATGCGACATTGATGTTTTAAGTTGTGAAGACGTGAAATTCTTCAAAAAACCTAAAAGTAAGTTATTGTTTCTTATGCAGGATCATAATATTCCCGAGGCATATAATGTTAGCAAGCAAAATCAAACTAAACCCTGACTCTTAGCTTATTTACATCATTCTTCAACACGCCAAGGACTCTGCTTAGGGGACGGAATGCTGGCACCTACACCACTCCCTTTAGAGTATAAAAAAATCCTAAGTAATCTAGTCACTTGATTCATTTTCATATATTGCAATCAATGCAATCCAAAA
The DNA here is from genome assembly GCA_015832385.1 of Elymnias hypermnestra. NCBI lineage: Eukaryota > Metazoa > Arthropoda > Insecta > Lepidoptera > Nymphalidae > Elymnias > Elymnias hypermnestra. The sequence goes on from JACTOM010000929.1 coordinate 2,210,466, forward strand.
CTCACGTACGTCTATACTTGTTGAATGTATATTACGTTACTGGCTCTTTAGACTAAATGAAGATACTATGAACCGGATATTATGACTTTCAGTGTAAAGTTCACTTTGGATATAAAGGTGGTAAATATAAAGCATTCTTATACATTTCTATTGCGAGACTATCCACTATGTGAAGGAGGTACAGTAGAGAGAGTGGATGCACACCGCCGCAGCATACTGTCTCCGACGGTAGGCAGTGGGAAACGAGGGAAGTAGGTTCATATAACTTTTCCAATTGTAGCTAATTTGAGATCCGACTTCACCTAGGGGTCAGAGTGGAATGCCTCAATAAATTTTGGTTCTCCACTTACAAATGACGAGGATTTCGCTGGGTTTTAATACCGGGAGTATTTGTCAACATGACAGGAAGCCAATGTTTACAAACGGCACAACATCGTATATCCTTGAAGGAGAGTTGTGTCCAGGAGTGGACGTCAATCAGTTAAGATGAAGAAGATGGTTTCTCAGCGCAAAAAAGTGTGTTTTCTTATAAACACGATCTTGTCCAAAATATAGATTTTTAAATCGATATTTTTTTAATATTGCTCATCCCTATCCGAATTCGCTCGTGCATGCGAACGTCTGTTCAACGCCGTTTTTAACTGTTTGCCTGTGCTATGTTTACTACTAACACTCGTTCGACCTCACTCTCATCTGTATGTTAACAAGCATTTCCTAGAAAAACTTAAATATTTACTTTATACCACACATTCTGCCGATTTTTAGCTTTATAAAGTTTTGAAATGTAGTTTGGTCGACCTAAATAAAATCTGTAGTGAAGTCTTGTAATATTTATACAAATATTATAAAGTTGAAGAGTTTGTTTGATTAAACGCGTTAATTTTAGAAACTAGTACTTAGAATTTGGATGGAGGATGGTTAACATCATTAAGAAATCTAGCAGAAGGATGTAAATATATTATTTTTGAGAGCATCCGTTGTTTGTACTTCGTAAACGATTAAAGGTACACCACAATCATATATTACGGAATAGTTTTAGAATTATCTATGGTAACCAATTTAGTTCTCTCTCTAACCTTATCGCTTATGTGACGCAAACGAAGTTCCGCAGGTTAACTAGTATATTAAATGCAAACAATATGTATACGTTTAATATTTTTTAAACTATAAGTATGATTTTGCAATCTACAACCAAGACAAAAATATTTAAATAAGAAATCTATATGTTTGTAAAAAAATAAGGTTTTTATTAAAATTTTTCTTGAAAATTTACTTTTAATCGCTATATTTATTTTTCCTTGTGAAGTTTTTCTTTACACTTTACTTCAGACGTCTAGAATATATTATCTTTAAAATATTTTAAAGATTTGGAAGTATTATACAATTTTTTGTTTAATTAGAAGTCATTTAAGAATCACATTTAAATAAATTAACAATTTGAATTAAATTAATTTTATATTCATGACGGACAAAGTACATCATTTTTCCACTATTATCTTTCTATTATACGTGTGCAGAATCTACAAAATTTTAATATACCTACGTTGGAACACAAACACGTAATAATCTGCAAAATTTTATATTTTATTGTTTTAACAAAACTTTAGGATTATCAGATACATTCAATCTGTTTTGTAATAACATATAGTATCCAATATAATAGCTCTAGTCGATAAATAGGGAAGTTAGTTTTTATGAAAAGCCTTTTTTGATCTGATGATTATTTTACATTTTTGCGAGATAATTCGTGTTTGCTTTCGAGCGTCCATATCATGTAAATTGTGTGCGAAAAGTTCGAAATATCTCTTCATGAGTGAGCGAGTTAGGTTAGTGGACTAAAAGTACCTTCTCTTTAGCTAAACTAACATTATAAAGAGGAAACATCTGTGTTTTTGTATACATGTATGTTTGTAACGTTTTCACACAATAACTATTGGACCCATTTCATAAATCACTGAGCGACATAGGCTATATTACTTTCTAAAAAAAAAAATAAGAATCCCTAATTAAAATACATTAATGTAACCCAAGGTACGAAAGAAGTGCCCTCAAAAAATCTGTCATCGCGTGCGCTGCGGAATCTGTGGATGATAGAACAAAAAATGTTCTACAATATTATAAAAGGTATTAATATCTACAATAAAGTCCGCGATACCATATGTCCCACTACTGTAATTATGCCAGTATAACTACTTTTTTGCATTTTAAAAGTTAACTAAAATACCGCCAACAATCAGACATACAGACAAAATGATATTTTATTATAATCCGTTTCAACACCTGTAAAATACTTTTTTAAATTATTAAAATCAGACATTCCATTCAAAAGATATAACGAATTTAAAAATCTTAATTTAAAGAAAATATTGTATGTAAAGAGTCAAATGTTGTATATAGGGAAGTTTTGTGAAAATAAAGCATTAGAAATAAGTTTCTTCTCTACTATTACAGAAGAAAGTTTTGAAATTTTGTTTTTATTTTTAACAACTTATAATAATCAAGCTAAACATTACTGGATCGATTTAAAACATTATTTCAATCCCTGTAGAGTATTTTTAATTTTTATTAAGTCGGATATTCTACGTAAATGATACTACGAATTAAAAAATATATTACTTATCAATATATATTTTCGTTGTAAGTAAAATCTGTATACTGATTAGATTATGAATGTAAGTGTGTATCTAATAATCTGAATGGAAGTAATCAAAAACTAAGTGAAATACAATTATTATGTTAACAAAAATAAATCTACATTCCGAGTTAGTAGACTTTCTATTGCCACGAGATCGGTAACTACGTGGGTGAAAATTTGATTTTTTTTGATTAACACCCCCGCAATGCCCCTTAGGTGAAGTTTCGTAAAATCCTTTCTTAGCTGCCCTCTACTCGGCAAAAGGAATATTTCAAATTTCAAGTCCCTACGCCTTATGGTTCCAGAGATATCGTGATGACACAATAGGTCCCTGGATATCTCTAATATCATTATCATTTAATTACCCTTATTCCACTAGGAGGGGACGGCACAGCATGTTTCCTTTCTCCACTTCACTCTATCCGCTGTCATTTCTACATTCACACCCCTTACATACATATCCTCTTTCACACAGTTCGTTCACACTATTTTTGGTCGCACTCTCACGGCCCTGCCGCTTACCATCATATTTAGTTCCCTCTTGCATACATACATGGCTATCCTCCCTTCTCAAGACATGCCCATACCAGGATAGCCTTCCACTCCTTAACTTCTCGGTCGCTGGTGCTACTTTCATAGTTCCTCTAATATACTCATTCCTAAACTTATCTAATTTTGTCACTCCACACATCCATCTCAACTTTCACATCTCCGCTGCATGCAATTTCCTTTCATTCTCCTCTTTGGTGACCCAGCAATCTGATTTATACAGGATGACAGGTTAACTTACGATCGTCTTATAAATTTTCCCCTTTAGTTCGAGAGCATTCTGGAATCACAAATTATTCCCGAGACCTGCCTCCACTTCATCCAGCCTGGTTATCTCTTATATATAAACACACAAAGTTACTACAGAATAAATGTATCTATTTTTTTGCCCTATTTTCTAGGAACAGGTAGGCACTATCAATTCGGGCCACGACATTACGCTATCTATGACACTCAACTCAATGGCTAGATAGCTAAGCTTTGTGGTGGCCACTCACGCACCTTTATTAGGTTGATACAGCACGTTTTGCGTTTGTTTTAGTTTGATTAAGGTCTCTATATAACCGAGACCTATATTTATTTGTAGTTTAGATTACTGTACATTCAATATGTCTACGGAAATTTTCTGATTTTATTATTGTTTAAGTGAAACTTGAGGGGAAATTTTTTTCCGGATGAAACGCGTAATTCATTTGAAGGTTAGGTAGTTTTAATATTTTTAAATAGGATATGGTATTTAATAATTAGTAAATAGTAACTCGCCATTTGTCATTTAATAATTTACTATTTTTCATAAAATATAAAATAAAAATATTTCATAAATTCTCTATTCTAAATTTTAAATTTAAAAACAAAGTTTAATTAATAATTACTAATATTGACAAAAAACATGTGACATTTTTATTTAAAATTCGTCATTTGAGATTCCAATAAATTTTCGACACATAATATATATATTTTACGACACAAATATTTTAATGACAATTAAATACATTAAATTTCTAACAGATATGTTAGGAATTTAATTGTTTTTCCTTTAAATTTAATCCTTTTTCCCTTCCTCTAAGTCTCGGAAATCTAAAGTTTTGGATTTGTATAAATACAAACAAGACTTAAAAAATAGTTTGCCAATGAGGTTTCGCTTCTGACATGTGCATTTAGTACGCACGCAGTTTTAATTTTTTATTTATTAAGCAACTAACAGAAAAAAACGTTTAAATATACTTAGTATTTCAACTTATTTACGGTTACTTTGCAAGGTCTCTCAAAATCACAAGTCAGACAAGAAATTAACTACGTAATATAGTTTTTTGTATCGTAAAGATCGCTAAGTGATCTTGAGAGGATATTTATTGAAATTACAGAAACACCTGGGTTATATTTATGTGCATGTCAGAATATATTCAGTGTATTTTACTGTCGCAACCGCAATAACATGTATATAGCCTATTTAAGGCGTTTAATAGAATATGGACATATTTTTTAACATTTATTCAATGTCAGTTCTACATGTCACTAACAAAAACGTTGCTAACTTCGAAATATTACAAATAAACAAAATGTACATGATAAAAATATGCAAGAAGCTATAAGTATGACCCTGATAGTGGTGAGTCTTTAATGGGCTTAGAGAGTTATTAAATAAAGTTCTATTATTGATATCACACTTCATTTACTAGAATTTTTTTTTAATGTATTCTTCGTTCATGTTACGTGTATGAAACACGTCAAGTATACCGCTGTTATTTGTAGACTATTGGTAATAAACGCTTTATTTACTTATATAGGAAATGACGGGTAAGTTGTATCGTTGTTGATATATTCCTATTAAGCCATTTAAACTTTAAAACACCTGGCGCTCGTGGCAGTTACTAAGGAAAAAGGACAGGGTGAGCAGGTGCGGTATGTTTCTAATATTTTAACCGACGCTTCGCTCCACATTTTCTAAGAGTATATATCTTAAATATACCTCATTTTATACTTTTACATTACAAAACTTATTAATGATTTAACAATGAACTAAGAATTAAAGAACGGTGTACAAAAGTATGTCCCTGTTTTAAAAAAAAGGATAAATAAATGAAATTTTATTACAAATTGAACAGGAAACCAATATATGGCTTTTTTGCCTCTGTGAAATGCATTTACGCACCCTGCCTATGAGACAGACGGGAGTATGGGACTCACCGGTAATACCAGAATACCCACTAAAACCCAGCGGAGCCCTAGACATTTTTGAATGTTTAAATTACACGCAGTATAGACATTTTCATTAAAGTCGGTTACGTCGTTACAGCGTTCATTGGAGACGTAAATCGTGACGCGAGATTTTTAAACCTAAAATTAAATATATGTATTGCTTAGCTGTGGCTTATTAATAAACACTTTCTACGATAAAAATTATCCTTAGAAATATTATAAATGCCAAAGTAACTGTATCTGTCTGTCGCGCTTTTAAGCCAAAATTACTGAACCGTTTTTAATGAAATTTGAACCACAGATAGTCTGAGTCTGAGAAAGGACATGGCTATTTTTTTATGGGAAAAAAGAGCGTTAAGAGATCGAATTATCGTCATGTTTAGAGTTAGAAGCTTGAAACTTATTTTATAGGCTGTTGAGTCGATATAAATGAATATGAAATTCAAGGCTAGTAAAAGTTGAGGGTAATCAAGGGTGTAATATAAATTCCTTATCCTTACTAAGATTATAAATGCAAAATCAACTCTATCAGAAATTGAAATTTGATACGCTGCCTGAGCCTGAGAAAGGACAATAAACTCCTTGAAGTGAAACGTTGCAAATAGCTCATTAAAGCATATATACATATGTGTTATATTTGTAAAATAATTAGCTTAAATTATTAAAAATGCAACCCAAAAGCACTACTTCATGCGGACGAGGAGGTCTATAAATGCATTTCAAACTGAAAGTTTTGATACCTAGCGGTCAATTTAATTTATTGCACACTATTAAACTCATTTACATAGTCTTGATGTCATTCGCTTTTATATTTTTAACGGCATTAGGAGACAGGTTTTCAAATTCAAACAACCGTTACTAGACTAAAAATATTGTGAACACTACTCGCCGTTTCATCTCTACACCATTGTCTTATTAATACTACATTTGGGGTATATTTGGCAAATAAAACTTAGCTAAAAATAAGTTTATTATAAGAAAATAGTTTCGAACTTTCGGAGATTAATCAAATTAATAAATTAATAAAAGAAGACCGCTTCGGTATCGGCATAATAAATTATAATATACACAAAACTATATGACCCGCTAATATTCGTATCGCCTCCGAATCAGTATATAAAATAGCAACCAGAAATTGTTGATTATCAATTTCAAATGCCAAAAACAAATTGAAAAAATAATATCGACGCACGATACGACATTCAAAACTAAAAAAAACTTCACCTTTCAATTTAATTTGCTTTCAGAACGACTTAATTGATTTTTAAACGATGGGACGAATATCAAATGTTTGATAGGATTAATTTCAAAAGGAATTACAAACATTATAAGCGATTTTTTTTTTCATATTTATTCACCTTTTAAACCTTCTCTGGAGTTTCACAAGTAATTCAATTAGGCATCTCTATAAAATAACCATGGAGCATGATTATATAGAAGATTAGTAGTGCAGTTTTATCGAAGTTGGCACATATTTTTCTTGCAGAGCTATCAAAGAGCTCATGAGCCTTTGCTTGAACCCGTTTAGAAAATTATTCTCCAAATCTAAAGGTACTAGCGGTTAACACTAAATGTCTTTAAAGATAACGTACTAAGACGTCAACTTTGGTTATTATGTATAAAACGACTACAGATACTAAGTAGCAGCCCATTGCCACCCCACTGATACACACAGGCCTCCTCACTCACAGGAGAGAGGGTTTTTAGAGCATAGTCATTTAACAGATACTTATTCCTTCACTCTCATAGTTCGATGTGACGGACACGGCGGGAGAGTTTTCAGGCGCTAGACCGATGACTTAATGTGCTCTCCGAGCCACGGGGGTGGAGCACACCGCCAACTTCCAAAATTACACCAAATATTGAGAACATCTTAATAGAAAACTCAATATACATTTTTTAACGCAGCCGACACGGGTCCGAACCTTGGTAGGACCTTATGTTGGTAGCTGCACATGCTGAGCACAAGATCAAAAAGACATCACATGAGCAGCAATGATCTACGTGTGCTTGATACAAAAAAAAACGATGAGTTTGTGAGGTAAAGTAGCAGCCTATTTACGTCCCATTGTTGGGCACAGTCCTCCTCTGTCATAGGAGAAAGAGCGTTTATAGCAGAAAGATACCTACCACGCTGTTCCACCTCGGGTTTGTAGGCGACAAATATATAATATTACCTTCAAAATATACAGATTTCTTCACGATATTTTTCTACATAAAAAAAGCATGAAGATAAATTAATTTTAAACAAATTTAAGGTGCCCGGATCCAAACATCGTGTTCATCCATCAGGGCATCGCACTGTGTCCATATCTACGTCTTATTTGTATGTATGTCTCCTATTCATCCACTTCCCATAATGTTTCTAAAATGTAGCAATAACGTACAATAGGTGGCGAGTCATATAATGAGGCTTTGTATATCGGGCAATAGCAGGTAATAAAATAAATGTCCATGTAGCACAAACTGAACGTTTAAAATATTCAAGCAGAGCATGCGAATAAAAACTTGTAGGCAAACTGGTCGGACCAGATGACCGGCATTTTTAAATAAAAACTCCCCAGGCTCCCCTTTGAACGCATCGATATAGTAATCATGTTGAACTCAATTTGGTTATACATTTAACTAAGTTTACTTACGTGTACATTTATGTAAAAAGTAAATAAGTAAGTAGCAGCCCATTAACGTCCCACTGCTGGGCACAGGCCTCCTCGCTCATATGAGAGAGGGTTTTTAGAGCATAGACCCACCACGCTGCTCCACTGCGGATTGGCAGGCATAGTACACAAGTGCACTCTCTATTCCTTCACTCTCATAGTCCGATGTGACGGTAATCAGACACAACCGGGAAGAGATCAGGCGCAGAACCGACGGCTTAACGTGCTCTTCGAGGCACGGGGGTGGAACACACCGCCAACTTCCCAACTTCTCAATATCCACTTTTGAATTGGCCCGACCCGGGACTCGAACCCAGGACCTCATATCTGTAGTCGAATATGCTAACCACTAGACCAATGAGGCAGTGTACATTTATGTACTGTACTTTATATATAGATGTAAGAAATCGTATTTGCTGTAAGCCTCAAAAAGTGACTTTTAACCAGAGCCAAAAATTTTTTTAAATCGACAGCGTAAGTCACTGGTTTAAGGTTTTGCTGACTTCAAAAATGGCGTAATCAATAAATCTAATTATATACTAAATTTAACTTTACTGTAGGCTAAAAATAATTTTAAAATACAAATATTTGGTAGACCTAAAGGAAAAAATACACCACTTTTGTTCGAAGCATTTCTGCTATAAGTGCTTTTTCTGATTAAAATTATATAAAAACCTATTTTCGGTTTTTTCGAGGCTTACAGTAAATACGTTTTCTTACGTCGATATATAATGCTTATGTGCGTATTTATGTCAATGAACTCCTAATGTATATTGAAGTAAATGAATATTATTATTTTTAATCCTAAAGCACCATTTTTTTCTATGTGTCTCAAAATAACGGATTTCTTCACATATAAACGGGAACTAAATAAATGTACATGTAATTTTTACGAAATGCGTATGATAATTGATAACGAAACCGTAAACACGATAAATAAAGTAAAAAACAAATATTTAAAATTCTGTCTGTCTGTCAGTTTGTATTCCCTAATCCCTAAAATAACTGTATTGATTTTAATGTGAATTTCATTGGTAAAAAGCTGCCATTATAATCAATACATAGACGATAGTTTTGTAGGGAAAAAATATTTTTATACTTCCTCCAAATATACGGGAAGTTCCCAGCGTATAAATATAATAATATCACACTCAGCTAAAGTGTTCTGGATTTAATAAATCTTCATACATGTTGTAACTTCTTTGAAACAAAGCTTTGGCATTATATCTTGCATTAAGCTTTGTGGGAGATAAAGATACTAATTATAGCAATAAGCTTGTACAGAGTTAAAAACAATAGGCAATTTTAAGTACGATTGTTGGATTATGAGTTACAAATACATAATTTACTTTAATTTAGATAATTAATTATCTTTAACATCTTTTCGTTAAAAATAATCCTAGATAGATTATAAATATTTTAAAGAATAGTAGGTATCTACTCTATGTACATATTTATAGAGCAACCTTTGTAGCTAACGTGAAACTAAAACACTAGAAGTAGATAATAACTATCTATTACCGTGTATGCATTCATAATTTTCCCAGAAATACGATATTTCCTTATACTGGTAGTAATTTTGGTCATATTATACGATAATGTGTTTGAAATAACTAGACGTGTAATATGTTATCTATTTATAAGAAGAAACCTTTGAAATGTTTAGCCTTTATAATATTAAAGTAATGTTTATTATTAATTTTAAAAGAGCGAAGATCTTCCTTTATTTGTATAAAGACATGTATGTATTATTATAATAATAGAGTATAAAATCTTTCATGAAAAGAGAATACTTTTTTAAACTGAAATTTTCGTGGTTTATCGATGTCATCTAAAAACAATTAATTTAAAACTTTAATGTTAAAGTCAAAGGTACTCATAATAAAGTCTTATGACAGTTGTAGTTTTAATCATATTTTTTTTTACTTCAATAAAAGGCAAGAGCCTTTACATATGCAGCTACAAATTTAATATAATTGGTTTGACGATTTATGTTATAAACTTCACTTTATATAAACACACTACCTCTAGCAAATATTATTTCCAATTTGTTAGGCACTTCGAAACGTATTTTCATATCACTGCCTGGGCCTCTATTATCGCACTGAGTCACATGTACCGCCACTATTAACAGATAATATATTGCACAAAGTTGAAAATTGAATTACGCGGGTTGACCCGAGTTAATAGCGCGCATCGGATGTACTTCGGTGACAACGGAGCGCGGACTGAGCGACGCCGTCCGACGTCCGTCCTTCCGTATGGGATGCCTCCCGCCGCGCCGGCCTACATTTCAACTCCACAATAAACTGAATGCGGCTGAAGTGATGTAATATATGTGACGAAATGATCTGATAGATAAGAAATGATAATAACAAAATATGCAAATTGCTTTCTACGTACTGTACATGGCGTATACAATATTTTTGTTTGGAGCTGTTAGCCCTACTGGCTTTTACAGGGTAACCGGAAGGAGGACAGGCTCTTAGGGAGGCCGCCTCTCCGGGGAAACAACGTTATCACACATAATACCTGTAAAAGGATTAAAAATTAAAAGCGCCCCCGGGTGCGCGGGTTGAATCTACGTCCGGGTGACATCTGGAAACGGGAACCTCGACTGTGTAACGTTTGTATAAGTGCCTGATCCTACCTGATATAGTAGATAGTCGATTGTTATCGTGTCGTCGGGGTCATTAAGGACATATTTAGGCCGTCTCTTCCTAGGCGGGACGTTGAGACGGATCCTATAAGAGGACGCGTTAACCACTATTGAGTTCCTTTGATTGATGGCTCTCTCGAAATAATTTTCGAAGAGCTCTTTGTAATGACTGTTTATCATGGGGAGTTCGAAATCCCTGTGTAAGTCGGTATTTCGGACGTACCAGGGGCATCCCGTGGCCATCCTCATAAACTTGTTTTGGAGCGTCTGCAGAGAGGCCAGTCTGCGCTCTGGCACGTGTGCAAATACGACGCTGGTGTAAGACATAATGGGGCGTATGCAAGTTTTGTAAAGTGTCACCTTGTGGCGAAGTGACATTTTACTTTTCTTGCAGATCAGGGGGTATAATCTACCTAAGTGCATATAATAATGTTATTTACGTGAATATGTTTAAAATCGCATCCATAGTAAGGATGGAGTTATTAAAGTGAAGCTCCTCATTTGAAGGTTAGGTAAATTTAATATTTACAATAGCATATGGCATTTTAATTTGCCACAATTTACTTACTATTATGCAAAAAAAAAATCATAAATTCTTGTTTTTCAATTTTAAATTCAAAAACACACGTGGCACATTTATTTACAATTCCTCATTAGAGATTTAAATAAATAATTCGTATTAATTTTCGACATTTAGTTATAAAGTTTTAGATTTCAGAGGCTTATAATATATAAATAAAACTTAAAAATTTGTTTGCCAAAGAAGTTTCCCTTCTGACATGTATACTTTGTACACACGCACTTTTTTTTTTTGTTTTTCAATGAGTCTGACGTTATGCTTTCCATAGAATACATATTAGGTACGAGGTATTTATATCACAAAAGTAAGTTAATAGATTTGAATCTCAAATTGAAGAGGAGGTCGAATAGAGTAAAAGGTGCGCTTTTCTCATTAAAAGCCATATTTAGTGTTAATGTCTTATCAATAATGTTAATGGGTGCAAATTATATAAAGATTTTTCAATAATGCATTTTCTCTATAACATTGCTTCTTTAGTACTTGAGGCTAAGTACGCAATAACGCGCTTTTGTATTTGTGTTATTGTTAAATATTAGGTAGTTATTCTATACTTAAACCATAGGGAGACGATTTAAAAAAATGCATGACAACAAAATCAGGGGATACAGTTTGGTGTTGTAGCTATATATCTATCACCAACATCCTGAATTCAATATCACAAGTGAATACCTACAGGATCAAATAATTTGTTACGCTAAGCAAGGACTATAACACATAGAGCGTGGTCATTTCGAAGGTCATTCAGCTGCGTATCCAAATTTCATTTACCATAACTTTCGCCTTGGTGTAGTTACGACATTCATTGAAAATCTATCGATTATATATAGACCATTAGTGTAGCATGACTGTCAATATAATAAGCTCAAAAATATTCAAAAAATCAGTTGGAAGGGGTATTGCAAAAGCAATCAAATGGTACCAATAAAACACCTAGTTTATATAGGTATGGTCAACATTCTACAATCTAGGTGTGAAAACGTAAAAGACAGTTACTTTCACATTTATAACATTAATATGGATATAGGTTAAAAAGTCAATTTTGATTTATTCTAGTTGTTTTGTTTCACTCTTCTGAATTGTCATTTCATACTCTCTGAAAGCCTTATTGGTAAAATGGTTAGACGTGTGGATTAATGTTCAGAGAGTCGATGGATCGATTCGTGACTTTATCTTAAAGGTATATATTTCGCAAAAAAAAAATTGGTGTATGTGTAATCTGAGGATTACCAATAATGGGTTTAAAATCCATTTTTCTTTACGAATGAGGGAGCCTGTGCTCAGCGTTAAGACTATGACTTCTTCTTTACAATACACTCGTACGAGACATACGCCATAGTTAGAATATATGTAAATGCTGTGTAATGACCTTGACATACCAAGAGACTACGTTTGGGAATTACTAATAATTAATCTCCGACTGCCTCATTGGTGTAGTGGTTAGCAGGTTCGACTACAGACATGAGGTCCTGGGTCGTGCCAATTCAAAAATCGATATTGAGTTTTCTATTAAGATTTTCTCAATATTTGCCCGAAGTTGGGAAGTTGGCGGTGTGATCCACCCCCGTGCCTCGGAGAGCACGTCAAGCTGTCGGTCCTGCGCCTGATCTCTCTCCGGTCGTGTCGGATTGCCGTCACGTCGGACTATGAGTGTGAAGGAATAGAGAATACACTTGTGTACTATGCCTGCCAATCCGCAGTGGAGCAGCGTGGTGGATCTATGCTCTAAAAACTCTCTCTCCTTTGAGTGAGGAGGCCTGTACCCAGCAGTAGGACGTTAATGGGCTGCTACTTACTTTCTTTTTTTTAATCTCCCTGTAATTAATTCATTAGAGCAAATAGCAATTCAGAAGCATCGCTGACTGTCCTTTGAGTAGCGCTGAGTTCCATTTCACCGCGTTTTAGCTTTCAACCTGTAGATTGCATCCGGCTCTGTGACACTTTATCTCTGTATTCTGACACTTGATTTTCATTCGTATTACTAGCTAGCACGTTTCCGACTTCGTCTAGCTAATTTTATAGATTCATTGTGAAACTAATCAGAATTATGAATCTTGTTCATTAAAGTAGAAAAGCTATTTAGGCAAGGCTTTCTTGCAGATGATTATGCTGAAAAATTGGTCCCTGAGACATAATCCGGCTTCTACCGTACTTTATTTTATAGAAATATTAAGCTTTATTTTGGCTGAATCAATATACAGATTTTACTTTACAACGAATATATTTTAAATCGGTAAAGTAATTTTTTGCTTCATTACTATAATGTTAAAAAAAGAGAGTTCGACTCGGGATACATTTTTTTATAGCTGACAGTTTTGCGCTTGACTGTGCTCTCACTTGATGGTAAGTGATGATACAGCCTAAGATGGAAGCCCGCTAATCTGATAAGAGGCGACATATCCCTTACGGTTTCTACACAGCATCGTACAACAACACAGCTTTGTTTTGGCGGTACGTCTTTGCTGGTAGGGTGGTAACTAGCCACGGCCGAAGCTTTCCATAAGACCAGACTCAAAAAAATTAGAAAATACAATTTCCTAAATTCATCCAACCGAGGATCGAACCCGGGACCTCTGTGCTTGCAAGGCGAGTACTCGCACCACAGCGCCAGCAAAGCCGTTTTCTTTAGATTGAAATTTTTATGATTGTTGTGTCTTTTGAATAGAATGTGGATTTTAATAATTTACAAAGTATTTAATAAGTATGGAAACGGTATTTAATAAAACATCATTTAATAGAATAAGGCACTTTTATTAACTTTTACAATGTAAAAAAAGTAGTAATTATGGCACAAATACAGTAATTGGGAGTTTTTTGTAGATTTTAATGTGTTCTATAATAGTGTAGAACATTTTTTTTTAAATATAACCTATGTCACCAGTGAATGCATTTTCACTGGTGACGTAGGCTTTCTAATGGTGAAAAAAATTTTGAAGTCAGTCTATTTCTTCTTGTGTGAACAACATACAAAAACACAAATGTTTCCTCTTTATAATATTAGTTTAGATGTATACGATATCGTCAAAAAATTAGGTAGTCTGGTGACATTGACAAAACGAATGATTGTACCGAGAGCGAAAATGATCTGAATAAATTGACATTTGAGAGATGGTTTTACGAGTTTATTCTAACTCTAACTCTAATTTAAATAAGATATAATAAATCAAAATCTTTAATATTTATTCCAGTAGACTTATTACAGCACTTTTGAATCGTCAAATATAATTTTTTTCCCACACACTAACTCAAATTTACGTCTGATTAAAGAACGACTTAAAATCTAAAGTTACGACGGTTCTTTCACGCCCTTATCTGTGAAGAGCCCACAAATTGTTTTAATATATTTCAATTTCAATTAGAGCGATACGTTCACTACTGCCCGTTTCTATCATCTAAGTAATCTTGCGTCTTATAATATGAATTTTCGATCAAGTTTCTTTTAACAAAGACTTTGAATTTATTAAGTGACATCTCTAGGAGGGTAGGGTGAGTGGTAGTAGTAAGAATTGAAAAAACAAACAATACAACAGGGACTAAGCAAGGCAGATCTAAAATCGACTCATTTGATCTGACAGTCAGTGTCAGTGTTTACAAATGTTTTCTTCTCGCTGTAAAACAGCGAGCACTATTTATAGCGCAACAAGTGCAAAAGGATCCACCTAGTTAGCTTTCATCTAGGAAATGCGGCTGCAATTTAACGGTCTGTATAAGTGCTTTGATGGCTAATTGTCACTTATTTTATCAGTCTTAGTAAATATATATATAGGCTGACACCGACCAAATATAACAATACGAAGAACACTATATAAGAATACGCAATTATTTATTACTTTTTAGAGCGTGTATGTAATATATTTGTAAATTTGTTTTGAAGGCGGCTCTTAATTGTTAAAATTGATATTTATTTTTTGATTTTTAGTGAATCTAAAGTAATCTAACAAATTTGTCTCAATATGATGTGTACACCTTTCTCATATGAGATAACACCGTTTAAATGAAAGAACTTTACAAATTTAAATTTACGTTAATATCGCGACACCCGGGATCGAACCCGAAACCCTTATACCACCGCTTCACACATACTTCACCTTTCAAATATTGCAAAGCAGCAACAAACGTTGGCAAAGGTCATTGGCATTTGATTACAGACAGTTATAGATTTTGCCAAAAATCAGACTCTTACTGTAATCTGTTGAAGAGTACCATTGATCGTCATATTTAACTACGACTTGCACTTGACCATACCGAAGTTACGGTAGGCAACTCAAATATCTGGATAGCCTATAGAAGATTCTGTCGATATCGTTGATTCGCTCCTAAGAATTGAAGAGTTCTGTCACTTTGTCATGGATTCCATCATCAGAACCTTACCAAACTATTACAAAACAACCCTTGAAGTATATCCTTTCTAATTAAAAAAGAATCATTGAAATCGGTTGGCGTGATCTTGAGTTATTCGTTCATTTGTCGCGAACATGCTTACGCAAATTTCAGACATCCGATTTTGTCATGGATGCCATCATCAGAACTGGTTTAAAAAAAATGGGACCCTATGACGAGCACCACCTCATTTAAAAAAATCATCAAGATCGGTCCACCCAGTCAGGAGAAATGAGGTAACAAACATTAAAAAAAAATTCAGACGAATTGATAACCTCCTTCTTTTTTTGAAGTCTGTTAAAAATCAATAGAATTTAGTATTGTAATTTCCAAGGACTCTCTAGCGTAATGCTTTGACGTCTCGCTTCGTAAGCGTCCTGGATTCGATTTGGACAGAACAAATTTTGGAAATTTCATTTTCTAATTTGTTAATTAAGTTTACTTCTTAACATCACATCGTTGACATTACATTCCGGTACGATTTAGTTTTGAGAAAAAAAATATGCTCAGGTTTTTTATTAATCAAAAGCAAAAGCAAACAAAAAGTTCTTCGTATTCTTGTATAATTAAAAGTATCCTTATTTAAATAATAGAAAGTAATAGATTCGGCCGAGTATCGTTAATTTGCTCCTAAGAATTGAAGAGTTCCGTTACTTTGTCGTGGATCCCATGATCAAAAACTTACCAAACTATCATCAAACAACCCTTGGAGTATATCATTTCCAATAAAAAACAAATCATCAAAAACGGTTGGCGTGAACTTGAGTTATTCGTCCATTTGTTACGCACATACTTAATGCAAATCTATACGGTTTTCTCATGGATGCCATCATCAGAACTGGACCAAAAAATGGGACCCTACGGGAGGCACCACCTTTAACATAAAAAAGAATCATCGAGATCGGTACACCCAGTCGAAAGATAAAAATCAGGCTGTACACATATATAAATTTATGTTATTATTTAAAATGTTGGGTATGACCTTTTCACTCTTGAGGAATGCAAAAAAGGAAAAGGGCTCGCTGACAGGGTAGAAGGCTTCTATAGATATTTATAACGTTGGTAACCGTCTCTATGTAAATGCAAAACGTTTAAGGACAGGGACAAAGGTAGCCGGTATTCGTATACTGTTTATGGCGATTGATTTATATTCAACCCAACATATATCTGCCATTGTTTTCACCAAACAATTTCAGCTATCTATTCCAGTCACATGATATAAAATACCTATTGTTCTTTAGTATTTCATTCTAGTTTTAGATGTGATATTTTTTAATAAAGAATTATAGCAAACTCGCGAGAGATCTTTTATAAACAGTTGGTTTTATTTACATACTAGCTGACTCACACTACTTCCTCTGTAACAAAAGAAAGAGAACAAATTTGACCACCACAAAAAATCATTGGAACTGGAAAAGATAACTGGAAAAGAAACAATTCCGTCATACATGATAGCAGTGTAACTTTAAGCGCGAGTACTCGTTTTGGTAGCAGAAGTCCCGGGTTTGATCCCTGGTAGGACAAGTTTAGGAAATTTATCCGTATTTGGCCTTATGGGAGGTTTGGGCGTGTTTAGTTACCACCCTATCAGCAAAGACATACCACTAAGCAAAGAGGTTTGTGTTCCAGTACGATGTGTAGAAACTAAAAGAGGTAAATTGACTCTTACCAGATTATCGCGCTTCCATCTTGGACTGTCTCATCACTTACCATCAGGTGTGATCACAGCAATAGAAATGTACTCCAAAATTAAATTTTGTATATACAGTACAATCGAAAAAAAAATTGCATTATAATCAAATAAATACTACAGGATATAATCGCAACATACTTCAAAATTAAAAAAAAACATTTTATTTTTGTCTGTCTGTTTGTTTTTGTTTATCATGATAATCAATGTTCTTCATTTACAGATATAGCAAAAAAAAACTTTATGTAATCCTGCTAATAAATGATATAAATCGATTTGACTGAACTATTAGCAGATAACTTATGTTATATGAAATCTATCGCACATGTTGCAATATAATAGGGAATTTCAGTCGTTAAATTACTATAAAAAGAAACCAAAACGAAGTTTAATACGAGGACGAGTTATTACTATCATATCGAATAAATTATTTTATAATTTTGGAAACTGAAACTCCCTTTTCATGCCTCGAATCTTTAATCATATAACCTATATTATAAACGTATAATTTACTAAACCTTCAATTTATAAACAAACGTACTGGTGTAGGTTATATTCCTTGGGGAGCAATAATTCCCCTTACTAGACGAAAGGAGGTGATACGGTCAGCGTTACGATAATTAGCCAGTTTTCTAATTTGAATCCTAAAAATCCCTTGGGTGTTTTAATCCGGAATGATCTATATTGTTACATGTAGCTTACGAACTAGTTAATAATGTGAGGAGATAATAAAGTCAATAAAGATTGCAGATGCATTTAAGTCTCTTACGAACTTACACAGACAAGGGTCTAACCTAAAAATTTTGTCAACATAAATTGTTATTAAAAACAAAGCATAAACCGTATTAAGTAGTAGTGTCATCCCTTACAAGTTCAAAATAAAGTATTTGCACTTTTATGGAGGAATATAAAACTATTCTATAAACGATTAAATATGTGAAGAAGGTATACATATACGCAGTGTGAGCCAAAAAGTTTATTGCGCTTTCGTAGATTTAGAAAAGGCCTACGATCGAGTGGTGAGGAATGAGCTGTGGCCATATCTACGTATTGGGTGAGCGGTTGTCTGATTCAAGCATTGAAGTCTCTCTATGAGGGTTCTAGTGCTTGTGTCAGAATAAACGGAGCGTACATGGAGTGGTTTCCTGTCGAAAGAGATGTTCGACAGCGATGTGTTGCGTCACCATGGCTGTTCAACCTATTCATGGATAAATGTTTGACAGATTTAAAAGAAAGTATGTATGGGTTAAGAATAAATGAATTACTCATCAAATGTTTACTCTACGCTGATGATCAAGAAATACTTGCGTCATCCCATAATGAGCTACAATGCTAAATATTATGAATGAAGCTTTGAAAGGGAAAGGAATGATAGTGAATGTAAACAAAACGAAAGTCATGCTTTTTGAACGAGATGAATCTATGATGAATGGCAATATTTTGATAGATGCGGAACAAGTGGAAGAGGTGAAAGAATTTGTATACTTGGGATTTAAATTTACAAAAGATGGAACATGTGAAAGTGATATTGAAAGGAGAGTAAATGCAGGGAATATGGTAAATGGTGCTCTGCATGCCTTAATGAATAGCCAGATGGTGTATCAACACTTATATATGGTAGTGAAAGTTGGGTATGGCAGAAGAATCACAAAAGTAAAATAAATGCGGTAGAGATGAGAGCGTTGAGAAGCATGAGTGGATTAAAACTGAGTGACAGAGTGAGAAATAGTGTGATAAGAGAACGTTGTGGTATAAAAGAAGACGTAGTGACTAAAATTGAGAAAGGTATGCTTAGATGGTTTGGGCATGTAGAGAGAATGAACGAAAGGAGACTGACAAAAAGGATTTATGAGTCGAGAGAGAATGCGAAAGTTGGATGGGGAAGACCAAAGCGAACGTTCCTGGACCAAATCCAGGAAATTTTAAGTAACGGCCAGGTCAAGAGTACTCCAAAACGGACGAACTTGTATGAAAGGTATAATGAGAATGAAAGAAGCGAAGGAAATATGCAAGGATCGTGGCAAGTGGAAGGATGTTGTTTCTGCCTACCCCTATGGGAATGAGGCGTGATGCTATGTATGTATGTAGCTATATTATATATGTAATAGGATTTAAATTAAAAAGATCAAAGGGTGAGACTTGTGGTTAAGATATCCCTTACCTATTTAAATCTATATACGAATAAAACGAATATTTCCATTCTAGGAACTGTTTCATTGGTCTAGTGGTTAGCATGTTTGGAACCAGACATGAGGTCCTGGCTTATTATTATATATGAAGTATTGAGTTTTCAATTCAGATTTTCTCAATATTTGGCCGAAGTTGGAAAGTTGGCGGTGTGCTCCAACCCCGTACCTCGGAGAGCACGTTAACCCGTCAGTCATTTTCAGATTCCCGTCACATCGGACTATGAAAGTGAAGGAATAGATAGTGCACTATGTCTGCCAACCCCCAGTGGAGCAGCGTGGTGTGTCTATGCTCTAAAAACTCTATCTCCTATGAATGGGGAGGTTTGTGGCCAGCAGTGAGATGTTGATGGGCTGCTACTTACTCCAATAATTCCATTATAGAAGAGCTAAAGACATACCGCTGTATGTCTAAAGCGCATACTATAATTCTTTGGACGTATCGCACGATGACCCAGAGATAACCTAGAGAAACTCATATTAAATGGGAAAATAGAGGGCAAAAGACCAAAAGGGCGAAGTCCGAATTTTGGTAAATGTGTAACGAGACCGTTACAGAAGTTGAGTGGGACATATAAGTTAGTGAAGATAATAAGAGACCTTTTGTATATTTGTTATTGATTTGGTAACCGAATAGACTTATTCACGTATTATATTCTATATTTACTTTTGTTTCAAAATGTTTATAAAAATAACTTAATAATATATAATAGGATGGAGATAATGATATAAATAAATTATATGTGTGATTTGGTTTCTGTGTAGAATTATTCTTGTATTTTATATTAAGTTTTCACTTCTATCGGCAGTGTTTTTTTAAAGTTTAGTTCGATTACTTAATGGACAAGTTACGCTAGAGATATTTTAAAAATTGTGTGCTATTCAGTAAAAGTAGGAACCGGAGACAGGAGAAGACAATGTGGATGCCAAACAAAAGCCGGCAGACCGCGGCTCGCATAGCAATCAACGTACGCGCGCACTTCAATGCCGATGTCTTCATTTTCCCTGTAATAAATCTTTATGTATTGGAGGTCATTAGTCTGTATCACTCCTTAAATATCGAAAATTAAAAAAAAATTCTTTATTAAATTATCAAATATAGATAACTCGGACATATTAAGGAGAAAATCTTGAGTTTTTTCTAAAGAATCTATTTCTGAAGATCATTCGCAAAGCCTACAAAAGCATATTAAACCTATCTAAACTACTTTGGCAACTATTTATACAAGCCTAAAACTTTAGATTTCCGAGACTTAGAGGGAGGCAAAAAGAAAAAAAAGAATGTTGGGATAATGAATTTAATTGTCATTAAAAGTGTCGAAAATTAAATACAAACTTATTGATGATTTTGTTGATTTAACGACGTAATGTAAATGAAAATGCCACGTATTTTTTCTCAATATTAGAAATTATTAATTAAATTTTGTTTTTGAATTTAATATTTAGAATAAATGAAATATTTTTATTTTATATTTTACGAAAAATATTATAATAAATTATTAAATGGCGAGTGGCAAATTAAAATGCCACATGTTATTTGTGAATATTAAAACTACCTAACCTAAAAAACGAATTAGTATAAAAACGCTGCACATATTCGTGACGCTAATCACGCGTTTCAATTTAAAATTTTATCCTTATGCGCCTAAATAAGTTTCACTTTTAAAAAAATTTCAAAAATCAGGTAATGGACATTTGATGGTCTTACTGCCCCAATTTTATGAGTAGTCACTTCGCTAGCCAGGGTGCCAGTTCGATTTTCGACAGAGCAAATTTAAGAAATGGCATTTTCTAAATTGTCTGACTTTGAAATCGAGGGATAGCCAGAGCCACGGTAATAGCTAGTCACCATCCAGTAAAGACGTGACGATAAGCAAAAAAATTGCGTTCCGGTATGATTCTGTATAGTAACTGATGGAAAATTACTTCTTACAGCCTATCAGCAAATAAAAAAAATTCAATAACGACGCACGACAAGAAAATTGTGAATAACTACTTTCCTATTTATATAACTAACTGTTACTAATCAAACTTAAATGCCCCATCATATCATTAATCTAAAATAAGACAATAGCTCCGCAGTTAATCAAATAACAATAAAATTATTTTGGCCGACCTTGCGTTCAATTCACGGCTACCGAATCATTGTTTACGGCATCGACATTTAGTGACAAACATCTCTATAAAATACTGATGGCCTCGCCGGTTTCACAGTGTAAGTGTCAAGAGCATGAAATCTTAGCAGTGAAGTCTCGGGTTTAATTAAAAGTTAAAGATTTTTCAAATGTACTACCTCATTGGTCTAGTGATCAGCTGCTTCGGCTATACATGAGGTCCTGGGTTCGAGACGAGCGAATTCAAAATAGATAATTGAGTTTTCTGTTAAGAAATTTCACCGAAGGAGGCGGGTGCTCCACCCACGAACCTCGAAGAACACATTAAGCCGTCGGTCCTGCTCCTAATCTCGCTTCGGTCGTCATGAATTCCCTTCCCGTCGGACTTTGAGAGTGAAGGAATAGAGACTACACTTGCTAATCTTTGCATATGATTGGCTGCTATGGCCGGAATTCGGTCAAGAGAAGATTATAATTACGATTATCATTATAATACGTAACATAAGCGATTACAGTCTTTTCAGTAAAAATAAAATTACTTCTAAATGCTCAGCTTTCAAATATTAAAAAAGAATAACATACTAATGGTCGCCCAGTGGTCGAAATTTGACAATAATTAATTTAAATTGTGTCCGCGCATATATATTCCTTTTTCATTGTCTCTCACTCTGACCCGTATTTTGTTGTATTTGTTATAGTCAAGTGAAATTACGTATGAAAGAAAAAACTTAACAAACTTACGTAGAACATCTGAAATTTTAAGAAAACTTATTAACTCATTACAGTGACTTTTCCAATGCAACCTCCTTTGTGCTTTCGACTTATAAACTTTTTCAATTTAACCTTACGTGTTTGACATAATTGTCACCGATTAACAAATATGCGTATACCCTATATGCGCGTGTGTAATGTTTTTTTTTTATTAATTTAATATATTTTATGCATAATTTTCTAAAAATATCTGCACTCCTATCTATTTCTTTATATAAACTATAATTGTGGGATATTTCATATTCCACCGTCAGCACAATTTTCGCAAAAACGTGTATTAAATTTTCGCTTCATGTAGGTAAGCCAGTATCCTAATCACAAATAATTAGTTTAAAACTGGGACTATGTTATGGTTTTCCTTTACAACTATCAGCTATCTGTCGACGCAAGCCTTATCGAAATCGGTCCAGACGTTTTGGATAAAAACGGGAAAATCTATTCTAAATTGATTATTAGTATGTATATCGTACAATTTTCATGTGTTGAAGGAAAATTAGGTTTAATGACATTATAAACAGGTATTTTTACTTTTTACTATGTATACATATTATAATTCAGACGGTTTGCAATCAGAATACAAAGCAAGTACTTATTTTTTTTGAGATTAGCGTTAAATTAAAGTCATTGACCTCTTTCACAGAATCAAGTAGCAAGAATACAATCTTTTTATACTAAATATATTACAGAAAGTTTGGTCGGTTCGTCTGTTCGTTCATTTTGAATGTAACCGCAGAATAAACTTTCGCTTTGTTGCGTTTTTTAGTTCAATTCATACCTTTGGGATTCACTATAACTTGTTTTCACGGTCAGTATACATGCTAATATCGAAAGGGCATGATTTTTAATAGTTTTAAATAATATTTTATGCTCAAAAAACTTGAACAGCTTGCTCAGAGTGAGTGAGACTACATATTAATAGAGCTGGCATAGTGTTGCAGCAAATATATTAGAAATTAGCACATCCCCTTTCGTGGGCATATGAGCGTACGGGAAATTGTATTCGGCTCGAAGGACCGGTTGTTTGTCTTCTCGGTAATCAGAAACTCAGTTTAGTAGTAAATAAGGAGATAATTTAAAGAGTTATGAAAGAAACTTCGATTTGATCGTTAACAAGTGTGAGTTGTGGGGCCCAAAATGATCGTTAGGTTTAAGTTGTACGTTACAAGAAGGTTTTTTGAATTTGTCTTTTACACATACTATGTTAAAGTTTATATTCACTGATTATGTATTAGGATAGTGGATTCACAAGAGTATATATGGCTAAAAGATAAAAACGCCAATACTGGAAGATGCTGCGAGAAACAATCAGGGAACTCATAACTACCTCTTGTCAGACTGGAACTACAATCTCTGTAAAAATAGCGACTGGATTGTATTTTACGCCTATGAGGACAATTTAAATTTTAAATAGTAGTAAGGATCTGCTCACTCAAATAGCTTGGTACTGCTTACATGTAATTCTTATCTGACGTCCCTCTACTGACTTGTAATTTCAAACAAACATGACTATATAACGAGCCATTATGTATCTTTTATACATATAATTGAGGTATCTGTATGTGATTTCGAAATAACCGCCTTTGTTGTTAAATTGTGTCAACACTTGTCTTTGAAACTGCTGGAACGAATTTAACGAGACTTTCACGGACGCTTAAGAAACGTTAAAAATCGTAATGCTTACTTTTACTATTTATTCCTGATAGATTAGCGGTTGGTTGTGATCTTACTTGATGTTACAGTGATAGCTAGATAAATATTTGCCCTAACCTGATAAGGGGTTATTTACCCTTAGATTTACTACAGATTGTATTGGAACGGAAATTTTTTGCTTGACAGCACATCCTTCTTGGTTGGGTGGTAACTAGCCACAGTCGAAGACAGCCACCAGACCACGAAGAAAGAAAAAAATGCAATTTGCTAAATTTCTGCCAATTCTGCCAGTACTCAGGATCTCTGCTAGCAAAGCAAGTATTTACTGCATTGCACCAGCGAAGCCTCCAAAAAAATGATTTCAAACTTTAGCGTCTATAAATGTAAACAAATCATCCAGGATATTAAAATGATTCATTTTAAAACGTTATAGAAGTGTATTAAAATGAGGCTATCGTTCTGTCACCATTAATCTTAATATAAAGAACAAAGCCCTTTCAGAGTTGAATCTCTGGCCTTGTTGTCCACTTAGTTAAATTGTGTATCTTTAGCCTATTTACATAAACACGATATTTACTACGTGCAATACGAATTGCAGTTGGCGACCACGTCTCGTGTTTCATATTAGGCGGTTTAGTCTCAAATTTCTGCAGACGCTTTAGAACCCAATGTTTATGCTGTTATTACAAAAACAAAATACAATACGTATTATCTCTTACACATATCACTCTCTACACATAAATGTACATGCTACATGCCATCAGTCTCCTTTTAAACCTGAAAGTATCATCCATCATTTATAATAAGGGTCTAGAAAACGTCTGATACTACATCTACAAATAATTTTTCGTCCCAGGTAAGTAGTATGAAATATGTAATAGGATTATCCTCGGCAATGCATCTAAAAGTATATTCAAAACCAGTGCAGCCATTCCAAAGAATGGCACGGGGTAAATAATAGAAAATAAAACTACGGAAAACCTAAAATAGCAGATGTAAAAGATTTGCGAGTACTCGCCTTGCTGGCAGAGGTCCTGAATTAGATCCCCGGTAGGACGGATTAAGGAAATTGTATTTCCTAATTTGTCTTAGCCTGGACTGGTAGATGTCGGTCGTGACTCGTTACTATACCACCAGCAAAGACGTACCGCCAAGCAAAGAGATTTGTGTTCCGATAAGATGCTGCGTAGAAACCATAAGAGGTAAATTGCCTCTTAACAGATTAGCGCTTCCATTTAGACTATATCATCACTGCCAAGCGCGAAATTGTCAGCAAGAAAAAAAAATCGGTAAACAATCAGATTTACTAGGATAACGTTTTGCTTTATTTTGGACTGATATCATTTAATCAGGTATATGCAAAATAAAATTATTCTAAATAGTAGCAAACTATAAGCGTCCCACTGCTGGGCACAGGCCTCCTCACTCATAGTAGGGATAGCTTTTAGAGCATATACCCAATATGCTCCACTGCGGTTTAGCAGCTATAGTAAACAAGTGCACTCTCTATTCCTTCACTCTCATAGTCCGATTTGACGGCAATCCGACACTACCGCAGAGAGATCAGGCGCAGGACCGACGGCTTAACGTGCTCTCTAAAGCACGGGGGAGGAGCACTCCGCCGACTTCTCAATAGAAAACTCAATATGAATTTTTGAATTCGCCCGACTAAGTATTCGAAGTCAAAACTTCATGTCTAAAGCCGAACAAGCTGACCATTAGACCAATGAGGCAGTCGAACTGGCAGATAATCACACATAATTGCAATCTTCAAGAAAAATAACAGTGCGTGTGAATATAATCTTCGGGAATAATTGCTTTGAAATTAATAACACACTGCACGGCATTTGTTTCATAATAGCTTGTCGTTCATTTGTCGCAGACAATCAGCTTAAGTGGTCACTCGGGAAACATCACTACGGTTAACTTGCAAGTGATAGTGAAATTGTTGCATTGTCGTTGTTTCTTTTTAACTGTCATTTTTATTTCACAAAGGTTAAACATCATTAAATTCGCATATGTAATGGACACAATAGAATAGCTCGTGCATTATCTAGCATCGATATATTTCATGACACATATCAGGTGTACAAAAAAAAGCTCACTGCTTATGCCTCGGTGAACCCCCAATTTATCTGCATTTTTATTTCATTTTATCATTGTTTATATCTTTTTTCCTGTTTTGATTAAACTTTGATTATATTTCTATGTTTTACATGTCAAAGCAATTGTTATGTTCACTTATAATTGATATACGTATAAGTAGATGTGTCCTAGTTTATGTTATTTTATATTTTATGTTATGTATGTATATTATTAGTGTCCTTGAATAAATAAAGAAAAAAAATAAAATTAAAATTAAATTACACACATATTCCTATTCTTAGAGTTTTATTTTAGTATTTATTCCTTTGTAATAAGTTATCAATTTATAATAATGCCTACTTGCAGCAATAAGGCCGCCTTTGCACGCTTATATCATACTTTTTAAGTCTCTTAGTTTGTAGGTCTCTTTTTATCTTGTGCGCAATAAAGTGTTTTCTCTCTCTCTCTCCCTTTCCCCGAGCAATATGAGGAAATAGATAATTTGTGATGGAAATGTTGATGAACTTAATTGAAAACACAAATTTCACCAAAATCGGTTCTTACAAGAGAACTATGTTAGTCAGTATTTGTTAACAGTTATCAAAAATATAATATGATTTGTAGTTCTCAATCCACACAATACACTAGAGCACGTAAAGACTTCATCAAAATCTGCCAAGCCGTATAACGAGTTCAATCATCTATTTTGGGCGCAATATCAATGAAAATTCTAAGTAAAATATTGTATTTGTAATGATATAATAGAAAACCTGTTTGTTTCTTATGACATTTAAAAAATACACCTGTTTTCCTGAAGTACTCATAATACATAAACAAATGTATGACATAGAATTCAATTAGCTCTCGCGTCTTAGAGGGTTACGTAAATTTTTAGAAAGTGACTAATTATGGAGACTTAAACCGAATAAAATGAAACCAATAGGTACAAAAAATGTAGGAGAACTCACGGTCACTAATAGAGCGACGCCCGCGTCTAAAGTTGCACTTCCAAAACTTCATGGCGTCCGTCGCAGAGGTCAGCGAGTGTAGAGATGACACCGTACGCGCCTACTAAGGCAAGTAGCCATCGTCAAACTGCCCGATTGCCCGTCAAACAATGGGTTTTGTTTACAAATGGTTGACGCGGTGAATTTAATGAATTACCGAGTGAAACAACCGCTGGAATGATTTGATCACAAGTGCGACGAACGCACACCCCCGGCTGTAACTCCGCACCGTGTCCAGGAAGGCGTGGGATACAATACAGATCAGGACCTTCGCCTGGTGCCCACTTAAAATAATACCGTTTAACATAACGATTTATTGATAATGTTTATAGCTCACTATTTCAATTTTCAGGATCAATAAAACTGTTATCTTTTATTGGTATAAACTTGAGTATCCGTGTAATTCAACCGCAACAGATTTCTGAAATAGTTTACTTTATTATAATTACTATGCGATGTTGTACTGTGGTAAAACATCAGTGGTCTGTACATAGCTATAATGATAATACATATAATTGTATATACAAAGCTAGGTCAGTGTGAGCCCTTTCGACGACTCAAAACTAGACTATCACTGGTATATGAATTGTTGACTTTGCTAGTACGGAACATTTTTTTTGTTCGGAGTACCTTTAGCTGTTAGCCCTACTGCCTTTTACAGCGTAACCGGAAAGGACGGACTCTTAGGGAGGCCGCCATTTTTTGAGTGCATGCCCTGAAGAGAGCTCGCTGATCTGATCAATTGAGTCCGAGTGACGTCAGAAACTGATCAATTGAGATCTGATCACTGAACAATTGAGTCCGGGTCATGTCAGAAATTGGGGACCTCGACTCCGGCAGCAGAGTCGCTGTGAAACGTTTGTGCAAATATCGGGCCCTACCTGATAAGGCAGATTGTCGTTGTTGTTATCGAGTCGTCGGGGTAAAGACATATTAGGGCGCGTACACATAGAACATCCGTTTTACAGGATCCTTTTTAACTGATCCGTCGCTACTGGAGGTAATATTCACACAGCATTTACAAGGCCCATTTTAACAGATCCGACGCTACTGGAGGTAATATTCACACAGCATTTACAGGACCGATTTTAACAGATCCGACGCTACTGGACTTTCGTTCTTCAGTGTATCGCCTACTTTCTACGAGAATGGACGTTGTCGTGTTGTATTGGTACTATCGTCGTCTGCGGCGGAGGAAGCCCCGGCGTTATTGGATACATCCACTATTAAGGCAAAGATTTTGTCGTGGTGCTCTTGTGCGTCAGCTGAAAGAAGACGAATCTAAATTTTTTAATTATTTCCGAATGACGACGTCTACTTTTGATGACCTTCTTAAACGATTAGAAAAGGATTTAAAAAAGAAAGACACAAACTGGAGGAAAAGCTTGTGCCCTGAAGTAAAACTAGCGATATTTTTAAGGTAAGAACTTTAATTTTGTTATTATCAATTAAAATTTAAAATGACAAAAAGGTTTACAAAAATGAAGATTTATTTCAAAACATAGACAGATCTGGCAAGTCTGACTCCTGGCTGAATGTAGATTCTACTGATGGCGAACCTTCTACTGATGGTGTAGAGTCAAGATGATGTGGCCTACTAAAATAACCTTGGGTGTGGTAGTGAGGAGTGCTAGAACTTTGTGAATATGGAGGCCACTCGTAGTTTGACTGACCATATCTTCTACTTTTAATATTTTGTAAAAGGTTTATCACTCCAGACTGAAATTCTAAAATTTGATCGCCATTAAGTGAAGCCAGTTGCGGCAAAATACCTTTGAAGAACGATAAATTGGGATCTTCAAACTCATTTTTACTTTTTTTTAACTGATCATTCATGTATTCAATCATTATGGCGTCTACTTCATTCACATTTCTTTTGATTGCCTTGCGTTTCGGCGGGGCTAAATTTTGTCTTTCCTTTTGTCTGTCACTACCATTTTGTTCCGTAATCTGATCAGGTTCATCTTCGTTGTCTTTATTACTTTCTACTGTTTCCGTGATGTTGTCTGACTTATTTGTTTCATTAGCATTAGCAGGGACGTTCTCGTGTGTATCACCTGGGGTGACAACTTTTTTCAAAAATAACATTTGATTGTGATATTTGTAAGGCTTGGTATTTGAGGCAGCAGCTCCAGATTTCTTCAATTTCTTTTTCTCACTCAATGTTCGTATCCAGGCATCTCTAGTCGAATTCCATTTTTTTATAACATATTTTCCTGAAGCAAGTAAATAATAATATAAGATGGTTGTCAATAGCTTAGTAAGTGAAAGGCGAATAAGAAGGTAGAATAGACTTGTCAGTAATTAATTACCATATTGGTCAGTGGATAAGTCAAATTGACAGTGCAAGAACTAATCGGTCAGTAAATAATGGGAAGCAAAAAAGTATTACTAATGTTTAAATCAATTTATTTTAATTAGGTAATTTTATAATTTAGTTCAGTTCAGTTTAATTTTATTTTATTTATGTACTATATATATATAAGTATGAGTTTTGATTTACGACTTTGCTAACAACACTCATAAAAATTTCGACTTTCCATACAAAATTTGTTGGTCACTAACGTTACTTTGTATGGGAAGTCAATATATGTGTAATAATATAGTAATTGATTAATTTATTTTTTTTAGGTATGCAGCGTCTGGGTGTACATTTCAAGAACTTTATTACGTCTTTCGTGTCGGTGTGTCAACTATAAGCAACATTATTAAGGAAGTTACACGATGCATATGGAACAACTTGAATGACGAGTTTATGCGACTTCCTACAACAGTGAGTGAATGGGAGCATATATCAAATGGATTCGACACAAAAGCAAATTTTCCCCACTGTTTAGGAGCAGTGGACGGTAAACACATCAGACTTCGAAAACCATCAAAAAGTGGCTCAATGTACCTAAATTACAAAGACTTTTTTTCCATCATATTATTAGCGATCGTAGACTCTGACTATCGTTTTCTATATGTTAGTATTGGGTCGTATGGAAAAGAATGCGATTCATCAATATTCAAGGAGTCGACATTTTGGAAAATGATGCTAGATGGCAGTTTACAAATACCAGAACCTTGCCCATTAATAACAGGCTCAGAAACGAGAGTTCCCTACGTCATAATCGGCGATGAAGGTTTCGGTTTACACGAAAATTTAATGAGGCCATTTAGCGGGACGCATTTAGACGTAAATAAGCGAATATATAACTATCGTTTGACCAGAGCTAGACGATACGTTGAATGTGCATTTGGTATTCTTGCTAATAAGTGGAGAGTATTCCACCGGCCTCTAGACGTCAACAAAACAACAGCTATATGGATAGTTAAGGCATGTACCGTTCTACACAACTTTGTAAGGGAAAAAGAGGGCTTAAAGGATGGCAACACATCCGAATCTGAAGCATTTCATTTCAATAGCCTACCTGATGATGAAACGCTACGAGGTGGTCGAACTGCAAATTCAGTTCGAACGGAATTCGAAAACTATTTCGTGTCCGAATCTGGGTCAGTTTCTTGGCAGAATGAAGCTATTTAAAATAAAAAACAATGTCTCCATTACAATATAAAATATAAAATAAATACTTACCAAATTCTTGTCTTTCTTTTTGTTCCATAGCTTCAAAATCCTCCTTTAGAATACCGCATATTTCGCGCCAAGCTGCGGTTTTTGCAATTTTATCTTTATAAATCTCCAGTGTTTTGTCCCAAAGAACTGGTCTACTTTCAACACAATTTATCAAAACTTCTTGCTCAACATATTTTTCAAACGCCTTGCTTGCCATGATTATGATAGCACTGGACACGTGCACTACTCTAGGAATGAAACCGGCAAATGGCGGCTGTGTGTAGCACATCGCACCCCGCGCACCCCCGTGCAAAGCCTCGTGCGGTTTCAATCCGATAAAACGGATTAGTATAGTATTACTGGATCCGGAATACTGTGTGAACTGGCTCATACAACTACATACGCTAATAGCATATACGTTTAAACGGACCTGTAAAACGGATTGCTGCTTATTTTGTCGGATCGGTGTTTTTTACTGGATCCGGAATACTGTATTCTGTATGAACTCGCTCATACAACTACATACGCTAATAACATATACGTTTAAACGGACCTGTAAAACGGATGTTCTATGTGTACGCGCCCTTAGGGTCTTCTCTTCCTAGGCGGAATGTTGACAAGGACCCTATAAAAGGACGCGTTAACCACTAGTGGGTTCCTACGATTTCATACTCTCTCGAAATAATTTCGGAACAAATTTGCGCCAAGGTGTATATTTAGCAAATGCAGCTGACAAACGTTAGTGTTTTAGTAAGTAAGCGGGTTGAGGGCGTATCCTTGTTATTCAATATACCTAGTATTATTCTTTACAATGTATTTTGTCTGTATCTATTTAACTATCCTTACTTTCTATATAAATTAATATGATTCTAAATAAGAGTTTATTATAATAAAATTCTTTAACAAAAATTATCTTTTGTTTGGACAAAAGTTTGATTTACTAAGTCACGAACAAGCAGTATTTAACAAAAATTAAGTAATTCTCCTAGACGAGTTATCTGTTTTAACCTATTTCCAATTTTTATATCCCTATACTTGCCAATTTCGTCTTCAAAGTTCCGCCAATCTCTATACAGCAATTCATCAATATTGGTTCAACGATTTAAGTGTGAAAGTGTGACAAACAGACAGAGAAATTTGTTTTTATAAGAGAATTATCGACAAAGTACAAATATGTACTGTGTTAAAATCCGGCCTCACTTTTTTAATCTTGTTCGAAATCGAAACAAAATAAAGACCTAGTGTCATTGTTTCGATATCGACAAAATTTAGGAAGACAAACATAGAACATACTCAAAGATTTCAAAAGTTTTTAAGTAAGCTGCAGATTACGTGTACCGTAGTAAACAAAAGCCTATAAATACGTGTGGCGAGATGGTGAATCGCAGAGTGGGAAGAGAGCCTACGTGGCGATGCTTCGCCACGTCTGTTTCACGAACCGATAGATGATATGATATAGATGTTCACATATAAATTTGTTAGATTTCTTCAATAAATTCTTAAATCTAACAACCCTTTCGTAAATTTTAAGGCGTACTCCGCTTCCTTATGTACGATAGATTTATAGGATAAATTGTTGTATATAAATAGTAATACATATATGTTTACAACCCACTGAATAATCTGCAAGATTAACTATAAATACACCAATACACAAATCATGACCGTTGTTGTCTTAAATAAGCGGGGAAATTCTCTTGATTTTTACCGTTTATTTAAGAACTTAATAAAAAAAATACACTTTAGAACGTGTTTTGGAAATAATTCAATGTGAACAAAGAGAAATATGTCGACAAATAGATCACTTTCCTATACAAGCTCCTGACCAGCACTGGGATGATAAAAAATAATTCAAAAGTAAAAAGACAGTTTAGCGTAAAAAAGTTTATTTTCTATCACATCATTTTTTCCTACTTTAAAAAAATTTTGGAACTGCCAAACATCATGCTAACAGCAATCACTACAATTCGATGCAAGTCTAAGATACATTAAATTAAAACAAAAAAACACGCATACTGAACGTATGCCACGATCAACTTAATATATAAACGCAGATAAGAGCAGCATAATAATTTATAAAAATGTCAATACTATCTGTAGTATCATTATCTGTATAGTATAGTAATATTATCTGTATTCCAAACAAATTTTTCTGAAGTTGAAATCTGTTGACATTTACGGTCTCCAAATATATATAAAATATATATTAAGTATATTTTATCAAGGTAATAATTACATTTTACTGATAATATAATACAATAAACAATGGCGACGCAAATGTTGATATTAAAACATCTACGTGACAGGAAAGTAGCATGTCAGAGTAAATCTAACAGATTGAAAAAGGTAAATTTTATTTTGTTATATAAACGTACTCTTATAACACAAGAAGTCAAGGTTACATTAGCTGAATAACTGATGGTGATATTAAATAACTTTTAGATATAATCTGTTATCTAATGTCACACTGACCTTATATCACCACCAAGGTCGAAACAAGATTAGTGTTAGAGATGAAACGCGAGTGTAAACTGAAATATGATCGACAATTGATTTTATGTTAACTAATCTCACAATGGCAGCCACAAGCCTTTTAACAAGTCAATCATAAGCGAATGATTACCGTACTAGTCATTTAGATTTTTCATCTACCAAATACTTCTGTAATTTCTCCTTCGAGGCCTAAAATAACTTGGAACAAGGTGATAGCTTTATAAGACATCACAACATGCTATTGGAGAACATTAGGATAACTATAAAAAGTAAAATAGTCATGATACCATAGTTGCCACAGTATTTTAAAACAAAATGGTAAAAAGAATATACTGTACGGTTTTATAAAATCATTGATTGATTTTTTACATATAATATTGGAAGTTTAATACTTAAAAATAGGTTATGTCTGATGAAATAATCTATATAAAAATCTATAGACTTGGGCAGAGGACTCTGCCAAAGGTAGTCTTCAAAAATTTAGGACCCATGGTAATTTAGCCATGGCCGTACTGGCATCGGTATAATTTCATATATAATTAACATAATTAATGACATTATTATTTTCTATACATAGACAAATTTATTTAATTTTATAAAATGGCGCCCTCATTATACAGAGTAATGAGATGCCGAGTAGTGTTCAATATTTTGTTAATAGATTCAATAAATAGAGACAACCGTATCTGTAATTCGCCAATTACTCAGGTTAATGTATAGTTACCTTCACTTTTGCTCAACCTCTTACATCTCATATTCGTTATCTTAAATATGATAAGCTTTAGGTTGGTGCTTTAATTCTGCATATTTGCATATAAATTCAGAGTATTATAGACATAATAGTACTCGATAGGCGCATCATGTAAAATAAAATAACATATATATATATAAAAGAAAATCATATTTGTGTATCTACAAACTTGCCTCGAATTTTTCAGACAGACCAGGGAAAGCAGAGAGCATTAATGTGCTGCCATGCTATATAAAAAACTTGAATGATTTTTGTGTTTAGTTGTAATTTAGATTTTATGTATATAATAATAAATAAACGAAAATTTCGCTTTTCCTTAGGAACTATTCCTACCAGTAAAACATTTGTGGTCCATCCCGTTCTTCAAAAATAAATTCAATTTATAAGCCGTTCAAAAATGAAATCAATTAGAAAAGAATATTTTCGTTCTGTCATTTGTTTTTGACATTGACAAACATCAATTTCTAATCGCAACTATATTCTGCAGACTTGTTTTTCGCGCGTTGTTTTAGATCAAGAATTGTTTTTGATCCAATTAAGTTTTGAACACATTTTTTTACTAAACATTCTGCAATTGTCATTCATAGATTACAAGCCCATGGTAAAATCTAACCATTTAATTTTTCCATGGGCTTGTAGTCCATTAGCTTTATTATTTATAAATTCTAAGGCGGTACGAAGTTTGCCAGATTAGTTGTTACATTTATAATAAAAACGTTACAAATTCGCCGTATATTTTATTAAGCATACTAATTCTTACAATTAGATTAGGGAGAATAACTTTGATTTAATTTGTCTGTATTGTTAAACCTATTAATAAAAAAAAATATAGTAACACTCTCTGCTCTCCTGGGGTATTGCACTATTAAAACACATGGTAAGCATACATTCTAGGCACGATTCTGTACTGTACTATAATAATTATATTGATTACACACTTACATCACTAAAGTTACAATAAATCCTAATGCAAAATACAGTGAGATTTCCATACTTGCAACACTATAAATTTTTTTTCATATAAAATGTCTACAATATGAAAATAATTCCTTTGCAAATGTCCAATTTATTTATGATCTCAAGTTTTTGGATTATAATACACACACAAAACTCAGCAGCTTACAACTAACTTGTTTTTGTTATGGTACAGGTAAAATACATATATAAAACAATACATTTGTTAGAAACAACACATTTTAAAACTTAAATAAGTTTTTTCGCAATGTTAATCAATTCATATAAATAAAATGTATGTGTTGTGTCTATGATTTCTGTCCGTATTATAAAGGGGTGGGGGGGTGGGGGTTGTTACAAGACACTTTCTGTGGTAATAAAACATACCATGACCTATAAATATATGTTTAGAAAAAGCTTTAGTCATTTCCAAGATTTTCGAAGATCCTGCACTGGCCATGATTATTAAAAAACAATTGCTGGTGTAACTTTGTTGCTTATTAAAATCTCTAATACAATTACCCATAATAAATTAGAAATGCCTCAACATTGAAGTTGAAATGTATTGCATTATTTAAAAAAAAATTGTGATCATATAATAGTTATTAGATTTAGGAAAGTGATACATCAATCATTGACGGTTGACCAATGATATTATTAGAATAACTAAATACAAAGGGTAATGACAGAGTAAAAATATTTATCATTACACTGTGGCATTCATATACACACTACTATAGAAAACATACTTAAGCTTGATGCTTAAATACCTGAATTGAAAAATAAATTAACGACATTTGAAATAATCATAGACTTCCAGAGTTTAAAATTATATTTCCTATAAAATAAATACCAGTCATAGGAAATAATTTATATTCACCTTTTTTCTACATAGCTACTTTAATTTTAGTATATATTTTTTATAATGAACTTGATATGTATTATAATACAAAATATAGACATGATTTTATTAGAATGCAATTAAAAACTCAATGGTTCTTCATACAACCTAACATTTATCAGTGACAATTGAAAGATCCATCATATTAATGAATCACAAAAATCCACATCATAATACGAAGGCACTGCATTTTTTTTTTTGATAAATAAAAGACTAATCAAACTGTTTGTGATGAGCAAAATTATAAAATATATAAAATGGTTAAAACCAAACGAATTCACACTCTAATGCCATTATTCATATTCTTAATATATTTTATATACCTATAACATAGTCTGAGAGTACACACTCATGTATACTCAAAATAAAAGCGGGTAGGTAGATAATTCAATAGTATATGCATATAATGTGTCTAGGGATGCTAGTTAATTCAAACAGACAAATTTGAATAAATCAACATACCATTTGATTATTTAAATCGAATAACAATGTTACAATTATATTACATTCATAAATAAACTTTATGGGGTTATTAAAAAAATTGTCATAAATTTGTATGGTTAAATTGAATTATTTTGTTATCTAATTTTTCTCATTTAATTTAGTTATTTTCTAGGCATTGATTAAAATTAACCAAGCCGGCCTGAAGTGGAGGATTTGAGTTCCCCCATGTACGAGTTTAAATTTAATAACTTGAGTATCAGAAGAACTACTTTCTTTATATTTTTTGTAATTAAAAAAAGCAGTATAAACCTTTTCCGTTTTTTTAGTTTGCATTATCGATTATTATTTTTGACCAAATAGTTGCTTTGCAACATCTACATTCTTAATATTTTGTTTTAGTCTGCTAGTTAGTTTCTCTCACTCAAACAAACGCGGTACATCCATTAGGAAAGAGTCACAGTTTAAAGACATGCACATGATGTTCTGATGGCTGTTTTAAATTAACTGAAATGGGGTATTTAGGTACCCCCGTTCGGATCATGCGTAATTTTTTTATACTTAGGCCGGAAAGAATGTTTGAACTGCTTTAACAAAATTAGTGTAAAATTTTGTTTCAATCAGTTACATGACATTATCCTTATATAAGAAATATTATTCTGGAAAAAAATATTTTTATTATATCAATGTTTTTACAATAATATTACATCAAAAAATTAAGAAATCATTATCAGCTCTAACATGTAGTATGATATCTCACTCAATGAAATAATTCATAGCTATGACATAGCTTATCAGATGTTATGTACTGTTCTGTATAAATAGCTAATTTGACCCCTCACATATGGGTTTGTAATATGCGGTTTATAATAATAGTTTTTCTTTTTATTGGGCCTATCGTTAATGTCCGTGACTACACAAGGATTTAGCTGAAAATCAGAGCTGTGCGTTCTTTGCTTGCTAATAAAAAGGCACAGCAAATTGCTGAGCTAAATTCCTTTTCGAATTGTAATTTATCATCACTACATTTTATTGAATTTGTATGTTGTACAATTAAAATTAACATTCTTTCTTTTTTTTTAATAATAAAAAAATTAATATACCTTACTACCTACCTAGCATGATCTCATTACTTACAATTGAAGGATTGACAATTAGATGTAGATGATTTCCCCAGACACATTATATAATGCACCAACAAATTAAATTGTCATTTCAAATATACACATCAAAACCGTTAAAATGAAAATACACCTAAATTTTAACTGCCCTTTCAGCAATTCATAGATTAAAAATTAAAATATTCTACATACATAGGTAGCACTAATTTCAATGTGTAAATATGATTAATTATTTTATACCTAAGAATATTTGTTGTTAAAATCAGTTACTAAACCAATACTGAAAAGGTGTAAACCTAAGTATCTTTGCTAACTTATTGCCAAAGTTACAAATGGCCTGTAATATTAAAAATATTTACGCCATAAAGTGGGAACTTGGGTAAATTTCATTAACCCTTTTGGACAGATGCATAAACTATGACAAAATAAATACTTTTAGATAAAAGATTTGAATAATTTTATAAAGTTAATTTGCCATATTGGAAATCAATACCAATCACTTTTTACTGCCTCGTAGACATAATGGTGGGAATACACAGATCCCTAGCAGAAGTCCTTGGTTTCCGACTGGGCAATTTTAAGAAATAGCATTTACATTTGTCTCACCCTGGATGCGGCTTCAACCATGGCTAGTGACCATCCAAAAACAAAGATGTGCCAAGCAAATAAATGATGCTATACAGAAACCATAAGAAGTAAATGTTATCAGGTTAGCAATCTGGCATCTTAAGACTGTTTCTCTTACCATCATATGAGATCACAGTCAAATATTGTCCATAAGTTAAAAAAACTATGGATAATTGTATCAAACTGTTGCAAAAGGGTTAAGAACATCTACTGTTACGTAGACAACTTCGAGCCCACTCTCAGCTCCTCATATTTGGAATCCCCAATAGGGAACACAGTGTTTTGTTGTCAATGTCTGTACCAAGCCCCTTGGACCCGCGTTTGGAAGTGGGAAACAGGAGTCACAAGATAAGCTTGTTGAGGTTGCTGTACTACAGCTAAAGGTATCACTTGCTGAGCCATTTCAACAGGCTGTCCATTATCCTCTGAAACACCCAGTGGTTGCACGCAATGCTGTTGTGAAACTTGCTGTACACCACCCACCTGCTGGGTAAGTACTTGCTGGTGTTGACTTACTTGCGGCACCAGCATCTGTTGTTGCATTTGTTGCTGTTGTTGGGGTTGTTGTTGGTGTATGACAACATGTGGCTGGTTCTGCATCTGTTGGTGCTGTTGAACTTGGACTTGTTGTACTTGCTGTTGCTGTTGTTGTTGTTGCTGCTGTTGAACCTGTTGCTGCTGCTGAGCTTGCTGTTGCGCCTGCTGCTCTCTTTCGTGCTCCTCTTTCTTCTTCTGTTCCAATGCAGCTTTTTTCGCCTCAGCCTTCTCCTTCTCTTGTTGTATCCTAATGGGGTCCTTATTTTTGTCATAAGACATACATTTTCCGCTACGGAATGGTACCAGATCTTTGGGCAGTTCCTGTTTTTTAGTTGCAAATTTAACATGGGGAAATTGGTCCTTCATAAAGGCTCGGAATGTTGAGTATCCCATGAGTTTTACTCCAGGCTCCAAAATCTCTCCATACTCCTTGTATGCCTCAAACAAATGCTTCCTAGAGTCACCTTGTATGATAACTGTCTTGCTAGCTTTTTTACCCTCACCTGAAGGTTGAACATCTTTTGGAGAACTGGCATGCTGTTTAAGATATTCCTTTAGGAAGTTTGTAGCATGCTTGTAAATATCCAGTGTAAATGTGTTGTAGGGTTTTTTACCAACATTACCATGTATCCTTGGTGCAACTCCATGGGTCATTACATGCTGCCTGATTCGCTTAAGCTGGTAATGTGTAACATTTTCTAGATACAAGAAAGCTTCTAAACAAACCTTTCTCCCTTGGTATACATAGCAAGCTCGCAGTCTCCTTCTCACTTTATGCCTTGATGTTTCAGCAGGATTAGCTAAACTTGCCATGGTGATTCCCATCAAATACATGTCATGCTCGCTTTTTGTTAGCTCGGCTATGTTGAGTCTGTGACGGTAGACAGCTTCAGGGTTCAGTCCTCTATAACAGTTATCCTTACAATCACAACCCCTTTTCAACCTCTCTTTTACCTGAAAAATGTTATAAAAATTGTACATAAAGCATTTTTTTTTACATCATAATCATTTTAATAAATATAACTATTTGATGTTTCATACATTCAAATGTTCCCTGCATATTTAATTACTATTCCTGCAATTGTTTTACCATAAAAAAATATAGGTTAGTATAGGTTGTGGTTTCTTTAACTAATTCGAAACAATTTAAATTGAAAACAACATACAGCCCAACACTATCCTAAATCTGATTGGGATTTCCACATATTGCTGAGGGTTGCATATGCTCACATATAATTTTTTATATCTTGTTTTTATATGTATTTTTCTTGTACTTTTTAAGTGTACTCATATAGATTTAAATTCTACTAACAATCAGTAGGTCTGGTTATCGGAATTAAATAATTCATATACTCATCGAGAAAAATATACATTCTCCTAAAATATGCTAAAAAGTTTTTTGGTAAATTAAATAATTAAAACAATATAACATAAGAATATAATATTACTTTAAGAATATATTTTATATATTTTGAGTAACAATATCAAGATATTTAATTGAGTAGAGCTTTGTTTCAAATAGACATTAACTAGCTGAAACTGCACCTATGTGCGTCTTTCCTCATCTTTGTGGAATGTTTTTTTGGTAGCATTTTCATTAATTTAGAAAAATTGATTTAAAATAAGAAACATACATGCACTACCCTTTGAAGGTGGACTTTCCTAAATTCTACTTTTGATAGATTCCATTATATCAAAAAAAAAAATTCTGACCAAGCTTTACATATCATATGTGGAAATTTGAATTTTTTAAATTAACTCTCACACAACCACCCTTGCAGGTGGAATTTCGAAAATCCCTTCATAGCTCCACTCGGCAAAAGAAATATTCCTACCAAACTTCAAGTCTCTATACCTTATAGTTCCAGAGATATTGTGATGAGTCAATAGATACCTAGATATCACTTATATATATATAGATATAGATACAACTATTGCCTTAACTTACAAAAAAATTCTTGTACCAACATGAAGATACTATTATTTCTTAGAAGAGTAACCCACATACAAAAAAAGTTTGCATTACAAATTTGATGAATAATACTAATGCAACTTAAGTTTAGTTGCATAAAAGAAAATCTGCATCTCAGAATCAGTTTTGAGATTATATATCAGTCTACTTAAAATGATAGCAAATGATAGGCTTAAGTTTCAAACTCATAGTTACATAGTTAATGAGTTACATAGTTTGAGAACAAATGTAAAAGGACATACATTTTGACACTTCAAAATTTTTTTTAATCAACATTGTAACTTTTTGGATAGATTCTATAAACAAAATGGATCATCATGCTCACATGTTTAGTATGATTTTTTTAAGTATAGCCAACTTGAGTAACATAAACTTATTTATAAAGTAGTATTCACCTGTGCCGGATTATCCTCCAATTTATTGTCAAATACATCCTCGTCACTGTCAGATTCAGCTGCTTTTTTCTTTCTCTTCGCACCAGCTTTCTTTTCAACATTTGGCTTAGTTTCAACATCCATATCAGTAGTTTCCACATTAGCCTCAAACTCAATACTGTAGGAACCTTGCATAGCTTGCATATTAGTATCTCCATTTTCAACTTGAATTGTGTGACCTTGCCAGAGGACCTAAAATAAATTTTACTTAGCTAGAATATTGATTAGTGGATTGATATGACAAAATATGATTGGTATTCCAAATGATTTACTATGATTTGAATAGGGCCCTAGGGAAATACCTGTTCTTGATGTCCATTATAGTTGTGCTGTTGCATATTTTGGGGTGCACCAAGTTCAAATACAGAATGCTGGCCCATCACTGGAGTGTGCCATTGTGCACTCTCCCCGTACTCGCCGCCACCGTTCTGGTCCGACGGTATAGCCACTATTATCGTATCTTTGCTATCCACACTCCGCCGCTCCACAGATAGAAGAGAATGCAACACCTCACTCGCTTCTTTCTCGGCGGGATTCACCACTTCCATCTTTTCATAGGACATTTCCTCGACGCTATACTACAAGCCAACATTCATGTCAAATCACATGTACCTACTTACATACGTGTATGTACAATGAACATCGAGCGACACGGCAAACCCGCCCCGATCGCTCGCACAACCTACAACCCCACGATTTAGCCAAGAAAACCGCGATAACTTTTCAAATTCATGTAAATAAACATAACAAAAACCGTGCAATTATTAACCTTAATCGCGTTTTTTAAGTTTCATTATCGCATAACGGATCGAACTCCCGTGGAATATTGGGCCATATAGTCATAGCTGAGAAAGATTGAAACTCACCTTTTTCACGTCGTATGCACAACTGAGACGCACAAATGTATGTTCCTCTAGTTACTTTAGTAACA
Source organism: Elymnias hypermnestra (assembly GCA_015832385.1). NCBI lineage: Eukaryota > Metazoa > Arthropoda > Insecta > Lepidoptera > Nymphalidae > Elymnias > Elymnias hypermnestra. Next base: position 2,252,343 of record JACTOM010000929.1, read on the forward strand.
CGGATTGTATTTGTTCACTTGATATTGATATTATAGTCATAATTGAAGAGAAATGCACAAATATTTCACATAATTCACGGAAGCAATATGGCGATACACTTTCCGTGAATAAAATCGGAGGACGCCGTAGAACTCGTAGTTAGTACAGTGCGCCGCCGCTACGTAGCGTTGGCGTTGCTGCTTCCGTACCGATGCTCCGCGGTATTCAATGCCGCGAAAATTCGAACATGTGTATATTTGAACGCGTTTCATTATCTTGTAGTTATAATTAACTGGCTAACTTTGTTCTGTCTTAAGTATATTGACAAAATATGTATAACACAACCAACCCGGGAACATGCTACATGTCACAAACACTTGCCACTGCCACCGCAATTTATTTGGCGATGTACATTTAGTAATACATATCATAATATGTTGTCAATTATTTATGTCCAGCACGCATTCTGTCAATCGCTGAGAATTATATCAAACGCTATACTTACTTTAAAAAGTTTATATTGTCAAAAGTACCAAGAAGGCTACATTAGAAAAGTTAATATGGTAGTCGGTCTTATTGAAAATTTCTGATGTTCCACCCAGATTTCTTATTTTTTTCTTTCATAAGAACCCTCTCCTGACTATAACAAATTCAACAAAAAAAGAATTAGCCAAATTGATCCAGGCCATCACGCGTGATGCAATGACCAAGGGAAATAGGGATTCATTTTTTACAGATATTATATACAAAGGTAATTAATAAAGACAATTGAATAATAATTACTTCTTCTTCTTCTTTAATTTATGGCTTTTATTGGTGCCAATCAGGCCCTATTATTCCGCCAACGACGTGTTTTCTGTGTTAATGTTGAAGTAATTTTCCATTGTCCTTGGAGCACTTCAATTAAAGCTCTAACATTATTTTAAAGTCTTACAAACGTTTATTAGTGTCTTAACAACTTCGCTGTATCTTCATGTTAATGAGTTATATTTTATTTTATTTTTGGCGCGTTCGCCATTTTTACTCTTCCATCTTGAAAAACGAATAATAATTATTACCGTACCGAGTTCTAATTTTTTTTTTAGATAATGATGTTAGAGCTTGGCTTCGGATACTGTAGGTTTATTGCTATAATACAGCAATTGTAAGGATTCCTTGCAGTTCTCTCGAGTAATATATATGACAAAGAAAATTTCATTGAAGTTTAGTGTATATATTATGTGTATATATACACAGTAATGTAATATCAAACTAAATTTCTTACGGAATTAATTGGGGTCAAAGATTAACAATGCATTGTTAATTTAAAATTTACGTTTCCTCATTATATCGAGTTTATAACAAATATTGAAAAAATAAGACTTCACATTTATATTTAATGATAACTTTACTTTTGATAAAAAATTTCAGTCCAGAACAGGACAAACAGAAATAACTTAATTTTTCTCCTTAATTTGCAAGCAGAAAATTAATATTCTGATGATGTACTTTGTCACTTTCTGTACTTTTTAGGACTCTAAAAAAATTACAGTCTATTTACGTCCCGCTGCTAGTTACAGACCTCCTCATTCATAGAAGAGAGGGTCTGAGTAAAGACACACCCAGACGCTACATGATTGCAGGTTGATCTTGAATCCCGGACTTGTTCAAGGGAATGCAGGTTTCCTCAGGATTTTTTCTTTCACCATATATTGAAGAATAGTTAAATTATGAGAAAAGTAAAAAAAAAACTCCTCTAAATCTAATGAATACCGTCGATACTGATACATATTAAGAAAACAACTTGACTGTAAATCAAGGTGTAATCAAAATATGTAATACTTGTAGCAGGTGTTTTATAAAAACTTACGTACTTAGGGAAAAATACAAGAAGGGTCCGCACTGGCGTGGAACAAAATGGAGCATTCGGCCGACAGTGGCTCGGGTATAATATACTTACATATAATATGAGTTATGACAACTATAAACTATTGGGGGATATGTTTTATATAAGTATCAGCTTCCTCACAATCATGGTTCCGCCACGATTGTAGAATATATAAACTGATGTTATTTGAAAAAGAGTTTTTATTAAAAACAGTTTTACGTTTTGACAACATCGCTGGTGCAGTGGTGCGAGTATTTGCTTTGCTAGAGTAGGCTTCGCGTTCCATCCCCGGAAAGGTGAATTTAGGAAATTGTATTTTCCAATTTGTCTGAGTCTGGACTGGCGGGAAGTTTCGGCCGTGGCTAGATACCAGCCAAGACGTACATACAAGCAAAGATATTTGTGTTCCGGTACGATGCTGTGTAGAAACGATAAGAGGTAACTCCCCTCGCCTTTTCCAGCTATATGGGCGTACTTATAATGGCTTTTCAGGAATTCCTTTTCAAAGCGTCTTTTTTATTTAAATCTAAATAATTCATGTCGTTACGTGCAAACTACTCGCTACTCGTCAACCACGTGGTAAGCGGTCTACCAAGTTTTCATTTCTTTATATTCATAGAAAAACTTTTTTTTTAATGTGGTCATCAAACCGAAAGCGTTAACATGTCAGCAATAAAAAAAAATAAAAGTGCGTGCGTACACATGTCAGAAGTGAAACTTCTTTGGCAAACTAATTTTTACGTCTTGTTTTTATTTATACAAATTTAAAACTAGATTTCCGACACTTGGAGGGAAAAAGAAATCTCAAATGTCAATTTAATAAATATTAAGAATTATGAATTTAATTTTGTTTTTGAATGTCAAATTTAGAAAAGAGAATTTATGAAATATTCTCTTTCTATATTTTATGAAAAATAATATATAAAATTATTAAATGACGAGTGGGAAAGTAAAATGCCACATATATTTGTAAATATTAAAACTACCTAACCTTCAAAGAAATTAGCATTAAAACGCTGTCACAAAAAACCGACATCCTGAAGTGAGCTATAGTTTAGATTTTAGTTTTTTGAATATCTTATAATTATATAAAACCTTAATTATTTTATTATATTCTTCTTCTTTAATTTATGGCTTTTATTGGTGCCAATCAGACCCAATTATTCCGCCAACGACGTGTTTTCTGTGTTAATGTCGAAGTCATTTTCCATTGTCCTTGGAGCACTTCAATTAAAGCGCTAACATTATTTTGAAGTCTTACAAACGTTTATTAGGGTCTTAACAACTTCGTTGTATCTTCATGTTAATGAAGTTATATTTTATTTTATTTTTGGCGCGTTCGCCATTTTTACTCTTCCATCTTGAATTCTGTAATTCCCTTTTATTATATTACTTGTTAGATATATTGTGACATTGAAAATATCAACGTGACATTCTTATCAAAATTATAATTTTCAGACTCAACTAAAGAAAACAGATTATAAACTATTTATACCCAATGAAAGTTAGTTTACGTTTATTATTGTCGAATCTCATGAACAAATGATGGAGGATTTATGGTTAAAATTTCGAAGATACTAACTGTTGCTTGCTTATATATTATTTTGCATTTTTTATGCAATCAAGCGTGTATTTCAATAGGATTAAATGATCGCACTAAAAGTTGTGCTATGCAATGATAATGACTGATAATTTAAAAGTTCCGAGACACAATTTTTGCATATCATTGTTTGAAAAGATTTTTATTTTGTTACGTCAAAGAAGTTTAACTTCTAACGTATATATAACTATACGTAAGTGCACACACTTTTCTTCCTATAAAATCACTTATCAGGTTTGCGCGCATCCGTCTTAGACTGTCTGTACATTAGCGCTAACCTCTCAGCAAAAAAAAAAACCCAATGAAAATGATATAATAGAATTAACGTAGCAGATAATTTTTCGCAATCGGACATAATTTAAAAATAAAACTATATTTTCTTTCTAAATTATGTGTGAATTGAAACCAAATTAACACCTATTTGGACGTTATCGAAATGCAACATATTTATGTTAACAACACATTCAAAGCAAAATAAATCAAACCTTTTTGCTTGAATGCGCGTAGTGCCGTGATGTTACGCACATCATGTTTACAGTAAATTCTATCAATAGTGAAAGTGTTTATCCCGATTATACAAACAAACCCACATGCTTTGTTTAGGCACATTTAATATCAGCACAGGTGCTTTATTTACAAAAAAACAAACATACCGTTAGCTACTGTGCACCATGCGTTATAATTATAATAATATTTTAATTGCACTTCTTGTATAAATTGCTAGGTACTTCGATGTAATCTTAATAACATATTTCCATATAATCTCAATAGGCAATAGAATTTATAATACATTATAGCACTCTAAGGCCCACCTATTCTACAAAAATGAGGTACAATAATATCTGCTATGCTAACATTCAAGATAAAGTATGGTAATTTTTGAATCCTCTATCCTCTCGAAATTGGGCTTCGGCCGCATCTAATGATTTATGTATAGAAACCTTAGAAATTTTATAAGGGATTGTTATACCTGGTCGCCAGTTACGCGTTACGCGAGTCAAGAAATGAAGAATGAATTTATGCGTATGCTGTAAATGTTTTTCTTCCCAAATATAATACAAATTTAACGATAATAATGATAGTCACTTTATTATTTTAGACATAGAAAGTACCTACCTAATTAAAAAAAAGTGCTAGTAAAAATGGAAGGAGGATTAAACAGATGACTCATCTAGGCGTGTACATTAATAATAAGGAACGTATCATTAGTTTTTATTTAATGGTTATGTCCCCGCTAAACCACCTGCGTAGAATTATTTGTTTTCCCATGAAAATAAACTTTAATAAAATACGGTGCATATTTTTTATATCTTGAAAGAACACAGCAGTCCCTGAAGCCTATATACAATAGATGCAAAACTTCGTCTACTTAGAACTATAGTGTTTCGTTTAGTTAAAATTGTTATTGGTAATTTTTTACCAAATGTATGGAATGGTGTGAATTATTATCCTTAATCTTGAGTCGTCGTCTTCCACGCAGATCAAATTTTCTTAAATTCATTCCTTATGCACTGCATTCAATTTTTATTTTAAAGATTTAAAAAATACCCAGATTTATTAATCTTTATTGTAAACCGTCTAATTATTCAAAATATGAAATATTTGTAAGAAAGATCAGACACACGTATAAAGAGTTACTCTTGCATTCATCTTAAATCGGGTTATTTATCCAAATTTAAAAAAAGTGGTAAACGAAAACCAATTAAAATTAATAAACAACTAATAATAATGTAGACTTATGTCTCAGATAAATCTGGGAATAACTATATTTTCTCTTATCAAATTATAGCAATAGTATACATACATGTATAAAATCAAAGAAACACCACGTTATAATTAAAAATAAATAAATAATGACCATTATTATAGTTATACCCAATGCAAAACTTATACTCTGTATAAATATGAATTTAAAAAATATTTTTAATCTGTATATATGTCATAAAACAATAAATTTTGTTTTTTTCGAATTGCATATTCAGTGCAGCTTGATCTTTGCAATGCAATAAGTAAAATATCTTTTTTTGCATTTAAACATCACGTCTAAATTCAATAAGTGTGTATAATGGTTTAAATATTTGCTTCTGTATGTATTGTAATAAAATCGCAATCAATTTATTCTGAGGCCTGGGAGATAAGTATATAACATTACGCATATCGACCGTTAAAATCGTTATTTTTCATTTTTGCCTTTTAAAGTAAAATTAAAAATTAAGTACTTACCACCCGTAGAAGAATCCAGAGTGAAACAGCTGCTACGTGATTTTACCATGGAACCTGGAGAAGGGCCATCGGGCCACTCCATCCGCTCTTCCATAGCTTTAGAGGCACTTCTTTTAAATTGTTCTAAGAAGCTGTCTATTTGTGTCTCTATACTTGTCGGGGAGCTGGCCATCGTTACCACCGATACACCGAAAACAAACACAAATCGTGTATCCAGCTAAAATATGTCACTTATTATAAATCGCAAATATTTCGTTTCGTTTATGGAGGATAATTTAGCGTCCTCGGAAAATGTACACATTGCGTCATTGATTATGACCGTCGCACCGAATTCACCCATCAATACAAATCTACGTATAATTTCGTGAAAGAAAATCTGATTCTCGGCAAGCATCAAAGGGCCGTAGACACTGAAATGATTGTACTACGGATACCGTTATGGTATATACGGCATCGAAAATAAAGCGACACCCACTGACATCTATCGATCGTCGTCAACAGCTGTTCTGTAGGGGTTGCCATATAGTTACTTTTTACTCTATGATCATTTTATAATAATTAGCTTTTTATGTAATATATAGTTGCATTGCATTAGTTTTATAAATAAGTTATAGTATAACAATTAAGGCTTAATATTTTTGTTAATTTATGTGTTTTTATGAAGCATTCAATAATATGTATAAAAGGCGTATGTGTTAGTTGAAAACGACACTGTATGTAAAAGTGTGAGTGAGTAGCGCCGCTGCGAGGGGATAGCGGTCGTTCGACAGCGCACGTTTTAAGTAAGCATTTGGTAGTGCTGCGCGAAGAGCGTGTGTAGTTCGTGCTATTTAAGGGTGACTAGAACTGTCACACACGAGACTACACCCGGCATCAAAATGTCAAGTAAGTATTTAATAAATATACTATTTTAAATCATGATTAACTTATATGTAATATTAATAAATAAACGCCATTGTTACTTGAAGTGGATGAAAACTAATGGATACGTATGAATATTTTTTTACTGAAATGTTTAAATATTATAAGATATTTTAATAAATTTATATTAAACTGTAAACCTGAATAAAAATTGGTTAACTGTTTGAATAATTTCCCTCGAAATTAGATGCCTTAATAACATTTTTTAAGTTTTTCATAAATACCTACATGCAATATTTTATTAGTTTTTACTGCCATGTGTTTTATTTGATTAAAAGGTGTCTATTGTTTTACATTCTCCGGTTAAATCAATGTCAATCTAATGTAAATATTTGCGTTATGTAATAAATTTCTCTCGATGTGTAATACCTTACTTTCAGTGTCGTTAAATCAACAATATTATTCTGTTAATTTTGAGTGATTGGAACGGTTTCGGTTTACTAATTTCTTCTTTTTATACGGAACAATTTATTGGAATATTTCGTCGTTTTCATTAAAACAACTTTTTAAATGTACTGAAATCTAAATTACAATACAATGGATAATTGTACTCCACCCTCGATGGTTTCGTTATTAAACCAATTTACCTCCCATCCGTATTGGCTGCAAATACAATAGCTTACGTCCTGCTTTGTAATCTGGAATCACATAGCTCATAGTTATGAATTAAATTGTTTTATGTCAAGCTGTATAAACGCAATACTACACATGTGTTATCAGATAAAATTCTCTCCGATTGTAAACATTTAGTCGTATCAGTCCATTCCTATAAACACAGCATAAACCTATTGCTTAACAACGCTGATGCGTTATCAACAACTAGCTGTATTGGTCTTGACCATGAGCATCTATTTGAAGCATAACAAGTATACGAGATAACTTGATTACCAACGGTCAAAATATTTATAAAAGGTTTAGTCTTATAAATATTAAAACGAAGATAATAAGGTATCATCGACTTGTTTGATGTTTTGTTAATTTATGCGTATTGCATTTTTTTTTACTTTAAACATTCATTACACACAACAAAAGTTATATTGTGACTGTAACAAAGACGACTATATCTATTTACTTTATCAGCATACAGCTGTAAAATCTTGTGAGTTAGCGTAATATACGTAATTTTCTTTTACTAGCTCGTATCCACAATATTATTTAGGGTAAAATTTAAAAAAAATGAGGTTTTGTTTTAGTACATATCCAAAAAACAGCATATATTACTTTCTACCCGCGAAAAGTTTATTCTACACTTTCTCGAAAACATACATATCTTGAAAAATACACGTTAGATTTTATTAAGATTTGTTCAAAACTACTACCCATAATTGCGATAAAGTGAAATAAACTCAGTAATTTCACATTAAACATTTACTGATACAGACTATCACGATGAACAGTACTCGTTGTAATAACCAACTTAAAGGTTACACGATTCATAAAATTTAATTATAGTTATCAGTTTCTGACAACCAGTTAACAACTTATGATTATGTTGATTCGATGAATTAAAAAATGTCATTTCATTTGTCCACTTATTGTAAACAAGTGAAATATTTAACATTAAATACTATTGAGACTCTTTAAGACAACGCAATTTTTTTGTGCTTTTTAAATAAAGGAGTAATTTTCATGGGCCTTCCATCATCTTTTTGCTTATGTGATAAAGGATTTTTAAAAATTTAAGTGTCGTCATATCTATTCGTAAAATTTTCCTCTACCACTATTTTTTTCAAGTAAATACTTTTGTGTTTACCGAACTACTAAATTTAGTTTACTTTTGTTCCGTTAGTTGGTAATTATATACTAGCTAACTGGAGCCTCCAATTTCATCTGAGTAAAATTTCATGTTTTATAAAATCTACTTATGTGGTTACAATAACGATGCTAAGTAAAAATATTTTTATTTTCCCAATAAAATATAAAAAAACCGAAGTTCAAATATTACAACTATAGTACAAATGACTATCGGGAATTTTATTAAAAATGTGTATGGCCGACCTGACTATTTTTCTATCTATAAGTAAGTAGCAGCCCATTAACGTCCCACTGTTTGGTACAGGCCTCCTCATTTGTGGGAGAGAGGTTTTTTTTTAGAGCATAAAGCCACCACGCTTCTCCACTATGGGCTGGTAGGCATCGTACACAAGTGCACTTTCTATTCCTTTATTCTCATGGTCTGATGGGAATCCGGCACGACCGAAGAGAGATCAGACGCAGGACCGACGTCTTAATTTGCTCTCCGAGGCATGAGTGTGACACATTGCTAACTTTCCTTAATGTTGAGAAAATCTTAAAAGACTCTAACTCAGGACCTCATATCTGTAGCTGAACAAGTTAACCACTAGACTAATGAGCTATCAGTATAACAGGATTATCCGTTACGTATAGAAAGTTTTAAAGCTAGATGGTAATTGCTCTGCACGAATGAAATTGCATGATTAGTTTTCGTGTAAACGTTTTTTGTAAGTGAATGCGTTAATAATGCATTCCTTTCGCTGAGCATTGGATAGTGCGCATGGTTCCATCCCGCCAGACCGGCCGCACCTAAATAGAAACCACAAGGACATTGCTCCCGGCTCTCAGTAGCGTCTGATCCTGTGCCGGCATTTAAATCTTACGTGCCTTATTAAGGGTTCCATGTAACGCTGGAGGCGTTCCGTTTTACTCTATTTTTATCTTGGTATTCTATTTTTGCTGCCTACCAAACTTGGTGTTATATTTATATAGAACACTGCGAAGAACACTGGTAGAAAACTCTAAGTAGCAGCCCATTAAGGTCCCACGATTGGGCAAAGGGCTCCTCACTCATAGCAGAGAGGGTTATTCAAAATCATTCAATTTAAAATATCTTTATTCAAATAGGCCTTTACAGCACTTTTGAATCGTCAAATATCGTTTTTTCATATTTTATCTAAATGTACGACTGATGATGACATTAAAAAACGATTTACAATCTAAAGTTATGACTGTTCCATTGCGCCCTGATCTGAAAAGAGTCCACAACAAACTCAGTCGGGTGTCCGTTTTTTTGTCATCATCATTACAATATATATTTTTAATTAATTCTATATCGATTAGAGAAATTCATTTACTCCCACGCTGATTGTCTTTTAATTAGTCCATCAAATTATAGAACGATTTCTCAATTAGTTAACTTCTTCTTATAGAAACATATTCAGTTATCCTTGATTGACATGTCAATTTTATGTAGTTATTTTATTTCTTACGCACTCTCTATTTCTTCATTCTCATAGTCATGCTAACCACTAGACCAATGAAGCGAAGAACATTGCAAAAAGAAGCAATTCTTTTCTTTTACTTTTATTTGTAATCAAACAGCGTATAATTTTAACATTTTTTACACTAAGTTTTAATCATAAAATGAGTCCGTGACTGCACACAATTTTTTTGTGTGTGCATTGGTGTGTAAAGCATTTAAACATACATACATGCATACATAGCATCACGCCTCATTCCCATAGGGGTAGGCAGAGACAACATCCTTCCACTAGCCACGATCCTTGCATATCTCCTTCGCTTCTTTCATTCTCATTAAACCTTTCATACAAGTTCGTCGGTTTAGAGTACTCTTGAGCTGGCCGTTATTTAAAATGTCCTGGATTTGGTCCAGGAACGTTCGCCTTGATCTTCCCCTTCCAACTTTCGCATTCACTCTTGACTCATAAATCCTTTTTGTCAGTCTTCTTTCACTCATTCTCTCTACATGCCCAAACCATCTAAGCATACCTTTCTCAATTTTGGTCACTACATCTTTTTTTATACCACAACGTTCTCTTATCACACTATTTCTTACTCTGTCACTCAGTTTTAATCCACTCTACCGCATTTATTTTACTTTTGTGATTCTTCTGCCATACCCAACTTTCACTATCATACATAAGTGTTGGCACCGACACTCCATGCACTGCCAGTCTAGCCCTTTGAGACATTTAAAAATTATCAAAAATTTTTAAATCTAGCAATGACATGATTACATTCTGTAATGCCACGGCGTCATTTTTGCCTATAACTTTTTAAAAGAGAAAGTAGACACTATTTCGGATTCTGCTGTGTTGTTATTTAACATTTTGAATCATGGATTGTGTGATTATTAATCTAGTAGGGTTCTGCAACCGTCGCAACAGTCAGTACCCACCCGATCGCAACGGTCGCAACCCCAATACGGTGCAGTCCGAAGATATACAAATCAGTGTAAATAATATTTATTTACACTGATTTGTTGATGCAAAAGAGTTTTGTTTAAAAAAAATTGTGTTTGTTAGACAAAACGTTGTTGTATAAAAGATGATGTAGTGTCTAAAATTAAGAAAGGTATGCTTAGATGGTTTGGGCGTGCAGACAGAATAAATGAAAGGAGACTGACAAAAAGGATTTATGAGTCAAGTTTGAATTGGATAGCTAGAAGGGAACGCCAAGGCGAATGTTCCTGGACCAAATCCAGAAAATTTTAAATAGAGGCCAGGTTAAGAATACTCTGAACCGACCAACTCGTATACGAGGTTTAATGAGAATGAAAGAAGCGAATGCAAGGATCGTGGCAAGTGGAAGGACTGCCCTATGGGAATGAGGCTTGATGCTATGTATATACGAGTATGTATGTTAGACAAAATTTTACGATCTTGCTGGCGCAATGTTGCGGTAATTCGCTTTCCTGGCAGAGATTCCGGCTTCGATCCCCGGTAGGGCGAATGTAGAAAATTGTATTTTTTTATTTGTCTGAGTCTGGATTGGTGGAAGGTTTGGTCATGATCTCTACCAGCATAGACGTAGCGCCAAGCAGAGATTTGTTTTACGATACGATGCTGGGAAAAAAATATAAGAGATAAATTGCCTTTTACCAATCTAGCAGGCTTCCATGTTAGACTGTGTCACTTACCATCAGGTGTGATCACAGTTAAGTGCTAACAATCAAGCACGTAAGTTTCATTTTTCTATGACCTGCAGTAAAAATCTATTTCATAAAAATGAGTTCAGAATTTGGAAGTTTACTAATCTAACTGTTTACTTCTTTGTTTTGTCGATATGTATGTTTATTGTTAAATTGAAGTCACATCGTAATAATATGGAATAACAACAAATAATTTATCACCGTTTCTTGAGGTATAGCAAGTGTTACCTTTACATAAGCGCCATTGTAAAGGTTCGTAAAGGTAAACACTTTGATATTGATTACATGTATCGACTTATTCTATTTACTTTCCTTCCTTCTCTCTCGTTTCTTTGACTGTCTCCCTAACACAAGGGTTGTCTGTGAGAGATCGCTATTTAGCGATAAGACCACCCATTGCACACTAAATTTACTTAATGTTATTGTATTTCTCTGATGTCTTCTTTTTGTAGCGTTCAATAAAGTATACATCTATCTATCGGCTTTACGATTATTTGTGTTATGAAGTAAAATGATTTGAAATGTATTATAATTATTGCGTTTCAAGGTTATTGTAGTGCTGTATATGCACCATTAAATTCTATTTATATGGCTATTATATTCTATATATGTTGTATTAGAAACTTTACGTATTGAATCGGTAAATTTACATACATAACATCTTATCTAATATATTTTATATTGCATAAAAGAATTATTTAAGTGATTATTATTGCTTTTAAAAAGACATAAATTGCAAATTCCAAGACATTTAAAATGGCAGAATAATATAAATTGGACTTTATCGGAATATATTTAGTATTGAAATAGATTTTCTCACGGTTTGACAATGGACCTGAGAATCTAATGTTAATCTATGAAACATGTTTGTTATCTTTATTAATCTATTAATCTTGAATTTTGAAATGTTTTACGATAAAACACTGTCTTAATAACATACTATTTATATCGACGAATTCTTAGGGCGTATCGACATTTCCTTCATAACACTGATCGAATAACTTTACATAAAGAAGGAATCTATGAATATATAATTAAAAACGAAAGAGCTTTTACGCACCCTTTATTTAACTTCAATTGCTTAGAAAGACAATTTTGCAAATTTTTTTTATCATTTTAGCAAAAAGTGTAGAATTAGCTCAATATATAGGTTTAAAAATAATATATTTTTGGAAAATATAAATCACTAACATATTGAGATATATTAATATATGATAACCGTGTTCAAACTTTATTTATTGGTGGAATCAAGAATTTGTGAGAAGAGGCACTAAATATTTGAGAATCGCTTTCAAAATTAAAACATTTTCTCAGACACACTGAAAATGATAATGGTAAATTCTAAATGATTTGTTATAACATTTTTTTAGTAACGTGTTATGAAAATTGACTCAACTGTATCCAAGGAAACTCTTTAATGTTATACATTAAAGTTTTGGATCCTCTGAAGTTAGGTTTTATGTAAAAGGTCTTTTGAAAATACACATGAATGAAAGTAAAATATTGCTATAAAATATTTCTTAAAGGTATATACTTATTGACAGCGGAACCATGCTGAAATGCGTTCAGAAGTAAGTTCTCTAGACTGATTAATATTTAAGTGACTCAATTTAAAAGTCTACCTGCTATCTTGTTTTCACTCGGTTTATTCATTTGCTGTATCAAAGTCAAGGCTGAATCGTCTCAGTAGCTTATCTATTGGGGTACGAATTTTACTAGCTTATCATATAATTCTGGCTGTGAATAACAGATAGATAGATACTTAACTAAATATTCGAAGAACAGTATATAGTTATCGTGACTTGACTTATTCACTAACATGTCTAAGGTATGCGTAAGCTACCGTAGTTTTTTATAATGTGATAAAGATTTTAAGGTACAGTATTTCAAAATTATAACCTTACCTTTGTGGCTCATCTGCTTCCGAGATTCATATTTTTCTGTTAAGTTCTTAAATAACTTTCTTTATTGCAAGAAACTTAGTTCTTATGTACGCAGTCGACTTTCAAAAGTAATTCGTTTTATTTTTGGCTTACACTAAATACATTTTTTACAAATAGAATAGTATAAAAATGAAAATTTAAATCTTGTTAAATATTAGTACATGCAAATTTATTTTCAATAAAACTATGACTAAGTCCTAATTATAAAATTGAATGACATTACATAATACCTTACAGAAAACACATAAAAAAGATCCAAAATTGAATACTATGTAAACATATTTGGATTTGATGAGATTATCCAAAATGTTACATTTCCACCACATCAGTGAACCTTTAACTTTCTGTAATATATTAACTCTGGTATCGTTTTTGTAATACGCAATACGTTTTAGGATTATGTATGCATCTGTGTTTCTATAATTATTCTATGAATACACCACATGCCACAAACACCATAAAATACATAGATGTTTGGCATTCGTTCACTCCTCGATATAGCTGATAGTTTGATACGCATATCCGCATGATATGGAATGCACTTCCTTCCGAAACGATTTTAACTGAATTTATTTCAATTGGAGTAATATTTTTTTCGGGTAAATGTTATTGTAGTTAACGTCTACCATAAAATTGTGCTCTGAGGAATAAACAACAAACAGCAAACTAATTTTTAACTCTAGTTTATATTTATACAAATCTAAAACTTTAGATCATCGAGAGAGGGAAAAAGGAAGATATGTTAGGGAGCTAATTTGATTGTCATTAAAATATTAAAAGCATCGAATATAAATACAAATAATTTATTGAAATCTCAAATGACGAATTGTAAATAAAAATGCCACGTGTTTTTTGTCAATAATAGAAATGATTAATTAAAATTGGTTTTTTAATTTAAAATTTAGAAAAGAGACTATGAAATATTTTTATTTAATATTAAATGACGAATAGCAACTTAAAATGCCACATGACATTTGTAAATATTAAACAAATTAACACAAAAAACGCTGCACATCTTCGTGCAGAAATTATTAATTAAATTTTGTTTTTGAATTTAAAGTTTAGAAAAGAGAGTTTAAGAAATATTATTTTATATACGGTGGGTGGCATCTTTACACGAATGAGCATAAAAAACGCTGAACATCTTCGTAACGCTAATCATGCGTTTCACCCTTAAAAATTCCCCTAACGCGGCTAAAGAAGTTTCTCTTCAAAAGGGCCTAAACGCTTTCTTAAAATAGAAACGGATTTAAGCATCTTTTCCGAAATATCCTTATGAAGATATAAGCTTTGAGCATAAACGCTACACTTGAATGAAAGTTATAGATACAAAATGGTTGAATGTGGTTAATCATTGTATCACGATATATAATTTTCTCATGATACCAAATTTACACATAGACTGTTCTTATTATTGCAGCTTCAATGAGACACAAATAAAACACGCAATCAACTGTATTTTAACACCTACGATATAATACGAGTATGAAGATGCGTGGATTGTTAGAAGTGGGGCGTCCAAAATATATATAAAAAAGAATGAATGTTGGTTTAATTGTGGAATGCATAGGCGTCGAGCCTCGGCACCAAATATCTGACGCTATCGAGTAGTTTTATTTTCAATTTTATTTGTGTCGCGCTATTTTGGACTAGAACACGAGAATCGTGTGGCACTTGTCTACTGCATAGAGCTTCTAAGCTACTACGTTATAGCCCACGCGGACTAAATGTTATTTAGAATGCATCATATCCTATTCTACCTTTACTGTATTAAAATCAGCAATTTATTTATACTAACTACTACTATTTTTTGAGGCGTATAAAATCAAAATATTCTTTATTCAAGTAGGCTCAAAAAACACTTACCGGTTTGAAAGATAGTTGTATATGTTACATTAAGTAATATTTTGCTTCTGTGTGCAATTGGAATCAAGTCCAAACATTTTTATTGCTCAAATAATCTTCAACATTATAACATGCCTTTTTGACTTATTTCTAAAAACTATGCGGAGGCAAATCTAAAACTGATTGCGGTATCTTATTAAAAATGCATATGCCCATCCGACAAATGATTTCTGAACCCTCTTCACTCTAAAATATAGGAATACAAGTTTATTTTTATTTCTTGAATTAATTGTGTTTTTCACTTTTTTTGCTGTATAAGTGAATATTATCACAGATATATAAGATATTATCTATCTATATGTATATATATATACATACATAAAAAACTTGGTCAGAGTTTTGTTTTGCCATAATGAAAGCTATCAAAAGTAAATTTTAGGAAATTCCACCCTCAAAGGGCATTGCGGGTATGTTATTGGTAAAACAATTTGGCTAAATTAATGAAAAATACCAAAAAAATATTCCACGCTGACCAAGTCGTGGGTTCAGCTAGTTTAATATATATAACGACGGTACACTTCTTTGTTTAGAAGACTTTTATTAATTTGAGTATTTGTAAAAATTTCTTTTACATTTGGCAAAGTAAATTCAACATATTTAGTCTTTGCCGAGGTTAATATTAAATTTATTTTATTACTTAACGATTGACTACGTTGTTACCCGTTGGTAAATGATGGTACTGCGTACAAGCGAACTTACTATTCTTTGAATATTAAGTTCACTTGCATTGTATCGTATTTTCTTACCTTTTTAATTTCAAGGTTTACTTTTTTATAATACACAGGTTATCACTTGACTAAAATCTTACCCAGTAAGTATAGTAAGTAGCAGCCCATTAAAAGCCACACTGCTGGGCACAGGCCTCCTCACTCTAAGGAGCGAGGGTTTTTAGAGCATATACCCACCACGCTGCTCCACTGCGGATTGGCAGGCATAGTACACAAGTGCCCTCTCTATTCCTTCACTCACCGGAGAGAGATCAGGCGCAGGACCGACGGCTTAAAGTGTGTTCCGATGCACGGGGGTGGAGTACACCGCCAACTTCCCAACTTCGGGCAATTATTGAGAAAATCTTAATAGAAAACTCAATATTGATTTTGAATTGGCCCGACCCGTGATTCGAACCCAGGACCTCATGTTTGTAGTCGAACATGCTAACCACTAGACCAATGAGGCAGTCCTGTGCCTATAAATCTTACTTGATGGTGGTATATGGCATATTTTCAACTTTTGTATTCAATTCGACGATCTATTTATACCTGATATAATGCAAAAATGCAATGCACCAGCTTGATTCAATTGTACAATCATCAAGTTAGCATGAAGGCCTATATACGATGGATTATTTATTAGTATGTCTATTCCCGCTAATCTCCGAAATAATGAAATGATTAAGATGTGACTTTTATTGGAAATTAAATAACACTGGTTATTTTATATCTAGATTTTTTTACGTGGTCGGGAAATTCTTTAGGTCGTTTGAAAATTCAGGTATGTCCAACTTTTACAGTTATAGTTGTGTTTATATCTAAATATGGCGTAATAATAATCTAATCTAAATTTCCCTATCGTAGAACTAGATAACAGATATCATAGAGAATAATATTCAATTATAATAGAGAACCATTTATTTTATATAGTGTCTTGAAAGAAAAAGAAAACTACGTGACATACAAAATTTACTCATGTACTTATGTAATGTTTTTTTTAATTCTTCTAAGTATTATATTGGTGTTTTTGTAGAACAATGAATTCGAGCTACTTAGAATCACATAGATATCTTCGTCATCAACAGAGTTCATATTTCGCGACATTTATAAACATAGGACTGTAGAAGTGCAACATTGTACGAGATTTTATTTTGCTTTTGATTCTTTATCATATAAGCCTGTCTTAAGAAAACTGTGCCATATTTGTCTGAGGAAATAAAAAATAATTTTGATATATAATTATGGTAATTAAAGCCCGATTGAAAAACTAAAACTGTGATAACATTAATATATAATGGCTTATTTCTGATGTTTTATGTACAGACGGAGTAGGTTGAAACCTGTTTTCATGTCGTCTGCTAAAAATATTACGATAAAAATTGTAAATAAAGTAAAAAAATAACAGAAATAGATACATTTTCTTAATATATAATAACAATAAAAATTTAGATAATGGTTTTGATACCTAACAAAATACTTATTTAAAATAGATATGTATGAATATATTAAATAGTGAATTAATTGTGGAAACACTTTTGTTTAAATAGTATTGAAATTTTTTAAAACCCTACTATAGAAAAATTTGAGAAAGACAACAATAATCATTGAGAAAGTTTTAATGTATGTGCCTTTTTGATAGCGCAAATTAAGATCATTTAGATTGGATATACATTATTAATGAAAATAGATCTGAAATTCAATCGAAATTTTCTTTGAAATATTTCCTTATTATCAATGTTTCAAAGATCTTTTTACAATATCATTTCATAATTTTTCTTACAAACCAACTTTCAGATACATTAGTCATAAGTTAAACATTCCATATGAATACAGCGTATAAAATCTTTTCAATTACATTTATTAGTTCCTTATATTAAAAGAATCTTTTTTTTAAGTCTTAATTAATGTTAAAGATGTAGTGAATGTCAACTACGGTGGACCGTTTTATGTTGGTAAAATAATTTCTTGCTTTTTGTAATTCTTACAAGTTCCCAGTGATTGAAAGATTATTGGGTTAAATTTCTTTAAATTAAGGAAATTCATTTTAGGATACAATTAATATTTTATACAATACTAAAAGTTAAAGATTCATTCGCACAAAACATAGTATAATAACAGATTATGATAGTCACGTAAAATTAAGGTAGTGTTTAAGTACACATTTCTCTTCTATATTAATATTTTCACTCATGGTTAAAAATTTAAATAAAATTAACTGCAGTAGCCAGGATTATTGGCATAGGAATAAAGTAGCAAGAAATTTTTAATGGTTACTAATTAAAGCTTGTTTGTGGTCCAACGCTAGGTAATATAATTTACTGGAAAGAGATAATAAACTTCTTAATAGTATTTAGCTTATACTAGACTTAGACTAATCAGAAAATACAATGTGTTAATGATGCCGAAGGGAAGTCTAACCCCAGGACACCAGCCAGCGAAGCGAGTAAAAGCATATCAAGGTCTTGGACATTTTAAGCCAGAGAGAAGACGGGTAAGAAGCAATGGAGCATCCAGGGGCGCAGCCCTGGGGGCTCCACTAGAGAGGGTCGCCCACAATAGAGACTTCGAAATTTTTCGGGAAATGCTTATTTCAACAGTTAACATCCTTATTCAATGAATAAAATGGAGGATTTCTTGCCATTGCATTTTCAAACAAGATAAGCAATGATATACATTCGATAGACATCTTTGCCACTGTTAAAAATGATAAATACTTGGCTTCACAACAAATTGTTTTATTAAAATCTCGGCTAAAAGGTAATCTATTTAAAAAAAAAATTGTTAAGGAAGGGCTTCTACTCGCCTTTTATGCTCCGGAGCCTCTAAATCAGGCCATAGGAAGAAGACTCCAAAATTTGATACGTTGTCAAACTTTAAAACCATCTTTCATCATATAGCATCATTTAAATTAAAGCGAACGCCAAGCTAAATGATTAAACACGTGTGAATATATTTAGTATCACCATCATCATAGTAGATCTATATAGAATACCTACACTTCGCCTTCGTCACAAGAATATCAGAACTGCGCACTTCCTACAAATGCTACTAATTCGCGAGACCGAACAGACAGAAATTCAACAGATATGCGTCGTTTAAGAAATATTTCCAGTTATTTTAATGTTTAACGTTTTGGCACTTGCACACGCACTTAGGTATATTAATTATGCCGGTATTTATTATATACGTTTTATTAATTTGATTATTTATTAAATCAACTAAAGAAAACGATCATAAAATCAATATTTACGATATCTATCACGCACTTCTACTTTCTATTGGAATTCGAGCGTAAATTAAATTTCGTGTGATTAGACAATGAGCGCGTTAAAAAATATTTGAATTGTCTATTTATAAGTCATAAATGAACTTATAAACAATGGAGCATTAAAAACTGAAAGACGCTGGTTAAGATCCTGTTATAAGGCCTGTGACGAAATGTACCTAATAATTCTAAGGAGCGAAATAATTATCAGATAGCAAGTATAAACAGGACCTTAAATAGGCTTTATTGTTTTGTATTTATATTCCATGTAAATGCATATGATAAATTAATATCATTGATCAGGAACAATTCTTAAAATAGGATGTTGTAACTTGTAAGATTTTTTATAACTAATCGCTGATTTTTACATAACTGTCGATTATTTATTATTGTAATATTAATTTCAACAAATAATATATATTGCATATATAAATCGTGGTTGCTTATTAGACACGTGGTTTCTTGTTAAGCGATTCACGCAATCAAGTTTTTGCATAACAATTTTATGATATAAGTAAGTAGTAAGTAGCAGCCCATTAACGTCCCACTGCTGGGCTCAGGCCTCCTCACTCCGAGGAGCGAGGGTTTTTAGAGCATAGACCCACCACGCTGCTCCAGTGCGGATTGGCAGGCATAGTACACAAGTGCACTCTCTATTCCTTCACTCTCATAGTCCGATGTGACGGGAATCCGACACGACCGGAGAGAGATCAGGCGCAGGACCGACGGCTTAACGTGCTCTCCGAGGCACGGGGGTGGATCACACCGCCAACTTCCCAACTTCGGGCAAATATTGAGAAAATCTTAATAGAAAACTCAATATTGATTTTTGAATTGGCCTGACCTGGGACTCGAACCCAAGACCTCATGTCTGTAGTCGAACATACTAACCACTAGACCAATGAGGCAGAGCATTTTATAATATGTAGTCTATTAAATCACATGGTTCTGCGCACGGAATTGCCTCAACCTGTGAATGAAGAGTCCTGAGTCGATCGGGATTTTTATGGACCTCTATTTACCTTTTTATACCAAAAAGGTTTTGCTTCAAAAATACCTATGTCATTCATCTAACTAATAGTCGTCAAAGCTACTAAACTCGGCGAGGATTCCTGCTCGTCTTTCCTCACGATGTCACTAAAAGCTACAAAAGGGCTACTACAGCATAGCATATTGTGAAAATAGAAAGCGTGAACGTGACATTATTGAACTAACAACAGCTAGGCACGTCGTTTCGATTCTCAAAGCCCATATTCTTAGCAATGCTTAATAATAGTTAATTAGTTCCTGGGGTATTTGTTATAAATAAAACAAAATAATTTTTTATCACAGTTGCGAGTTCCGGACAGAGACGCGTTATATTTTACACAAAATTTTCCATTTCATAAATTTATCCTTTATATATATAGCCTTTTATGGGAGTTTTTCTAATAGGGTGACTGCATTAAATATCTTTTTCTCTATAAAATATTGATGTTGCTTGTAACTAGTTCGTTTTATGACAAAATTGAGGCATTAAAACTGGATTTATTGAGTTTGACAATCTGTATAGTTAAGTATACAGAGGTAAAATACACATATAAATTAAAAACTGCATGGGTACAAGATACACATATCAGAAGTGAAACTTCTTTGGCAAACTAATTTTTAAGTCTTGTTTGTATTTATACAAATATAAAACTTTACATTTACGAGACTTAGGGAGAGAAAAAAAGGAAGATATGTTAGTAATTTGTGTGAAGTGTCTAAAAATAATACAAATAATTTATTGAAATGTCGAATGACGAATTGCAAATAAAAAAGCTACGTTTTTTTTTGTCAATATTAGAAATGATTAATTAAATTTTGTTTTTAATTTTAAATTTAGATAAGAGAATTTATGAAATATTTATATTTTATGAAGAATATTACATTAAATTATTAAATGACGAGTGGCAAATTAAAATTTCACATGTTTTTTGTAAATATTAAAACTATCTAATCTTTAACCGAATTAGCATAAAAAATGTTGCACATTTTCGTGACGCTAATCATACATTTCGTCCGCAATAATTTTACCCTGATGCGCCTAAAAAATAAATATGTATATAATAAATCAAACAATGAGAGTGAAACCTAAGAATGATGATATAGTATTATTCTTATGACAGGGTGAGAGGCAATTTTTGACGGCCTCGCTGGCGCAGTGGTGCGAGTATTCGCTTTGCTAGCGGGGGTCCCGGGTTCGATCCCCGGTAGGACGAATTTAGGAAATTGTATTTTCTAATTTGTCTGAGTCTGGACTGGTAGGAGGCTTCGACCGTGGCTAGTTACCACCCTACCAGCAANAAAATAAATATGTGTATAATCAATCAAACAAGGAGAGTGAAACCTAAGAATTATGATATAGTATTATTCTTATGACAGGGTGAGAGGCAATTTTTGACAGCCCCGCTGGCGCAGTGGTGCGAGTGCTTTGCTAGCGGAGGTCCCGGGTTCGATCCCCGGTAGGACGAATTTAGGAAATTGTATTTTCTAATTTGTCTGAGTCTGGACTGGTGGGAGGCTTCGGCCGTGGCTAGTTACCACCCTACCAGCAAAAACGTACCGCCAAACAAAGAGATTTGTGTTCCGGTACGATGCTGTGTAGAAACCGTAAGGGGTATATCGCCTCTTAACAGATTAGCGCGCTTCCATCTTAGACTGTATCATCACTTACCATCAGGTGAGATCACAGTCAAGCGCTAATCTGTCAGCAATAAAAAAAAATATTTCTTATGGATTCTACACAGCATCGTACCGGAACTCAAATCTCTTCCTTAATGGTAGATAGGTAATTAGCCACGGCCGAAGCCTCCCGTGAGTACAGACTCGGACAAATGAGAGAATTCAATTTCCTTCCTGACCGAACTCAAGACCACTGTGTCAACTAGTTAATCATGGTATAGGACTTAACAAACGTCCAACATAATAAATAAAAATTTCAAGGGTTTCCCTTAGATCGGACATGAGACTAAATATAAGACTAATGGCCCTTGAGGTGACGCAAGGAAACGAGTTCATATAGAAATCAATGGTCAGGTAATATGTTTTATTTGAGTCCGTTTTTATGCTCGACTGTATAGAATTTCCGCCCTTGTAACCTTTCATTTGAACTCTGCTACCGTTGGACTAATGAATCGCTGAGGTTAAATGCCAATCGCTGTTCGCTACATACTGAAAGACGGCTTACAGTAATACCTAAAGTGGCATTTGCAATTAAATCTTCTGGCTTTCACTTCACACATTTCAGGGAAAATATTTCTATCAACATAAACCCGATATCAAATGTATTCCATTGGTTAGATTGTAATTTTTTTATTCCTCACCAGACGGTACGTGATAATACAATCTTAAGATGGTGGTGTGTAAAAAATAGCAATCTGGAAATGTTTGGAATCTCGTACACCGTAAAATCTCTTTCGTGCTTTCCCCAATCTACATGACACTGGCAAAATTGTGTGTGCCCAACTGTCACACCTGAAAGCCAATAAATAAAAGAAGAAGCCATTTAATTAATATTTTTATGTTATGACGACGTGTGGTATATGTATATCGCGATGTCGTTTTGTTAGCCACAGTGGGAATTCAATATACAACAGTATGCAACATGCCATTTTGAATAACAACAATGTAGTCAAAATTTCGGAATTGCAATTAATATTTTACGTAGAAAAATACTTATGGATTCTAGGCTTATTCTTGGTTCTAGACATTGAAACAACGGACCATCAAAATGTGCACTCTAGTCAGATAGTATTGTTAAGCCGCTGACAAATTCAAATGAAATTGAATTTTTGTATACTGTTGGGTAAAAGGATATATATTTATCTCGATTTTTCTTTGTAGATCGAGCATGGGTAACGCTTGCAACAAACGACTCCTACGGGCTTGGTGCGCTAGTCGTGGCCCACTCGCTGCGTCGCACCGGCTCCATATACCCTGCTGTGGTGCTCATCACACCTTCAGTCACTGAGGCTATGAGGTAAGGTCTAATAATGTCAATTATTTCAAAACAAATAGTCTAATGAAACAATTTTAGAAGTGCAGCATAAGTTGCTTTCAGATTTCATATAAATTTAACCTTTCCAACAAATTAAAGATTCATAACGAAGTTTATGGCAGTAGAAAATATGCCTAATCTCACAATTGTTTTGCTTGCAATACAAATGTAACATTAAACAGCGTTAATTTTCCAGAAACCTCTTCCAATAGATAAATTATTACTTAAATGAAAATGGAGAAAGTTATTACAATTCTAAAATACATTTCATACTTGAATTTGTGCACATGAAATATTTTCAACTCAATTGTACTTATTTGAACACCGTCAATCTTGGTTTAATTAAAGAGAACTTGAAGGAGTTGTACCAAACAACAATTACAAGAAAAGTAAAATTTTTGACGATACAAAATAAAAAAAAACTGTAGAGAACATCATTATTTTGATAGAACAGCATAACAACAACCCAATTTCAATGACATAGTAAATTTTAATACAGGAAAACCTTTTTTCTCGCACAGAATTATTTAATGTGAATGTTGATATGTTATTTCAGGAAGTGTATCGTAAAACATAAAATCCTGGATGCATCATATGCGATAAAACGTTTTATGATTTTGACCCTGTATTGGATTGATTTTTGAATCGGTGTACTAAAACACGGAAACGTCTCTGCTTAATTACTTTTTTATTATAATTGAACCAATGGCTAATGTCGTTGAAAAGACTAAGATAAATACGCATTGGCCCGCGTTTCTGTTGATGCTAATGTTATATTGGTATATTTTGGTTCCTACACGCCTTCTGACGCCATCCCGTTCCATGACGTTACTGGACAAGTGTATCGGTCTGATTTAGCACTGATATTGCGCAATCTTTTATTTATTCCTCCACCACTTCCTACATGAGCTTGTTGACAAAATTACAACACAGCCTTGATAAAAAGCAATATTTATGGTTATAAACAAAAATAAACAGCTAATAACAATAACATAAATAAGTTATTGTTACTTTTTTATTATCTTCGGCCATTGAGATAAATAATAGAGTTACAAACCTGTCATCTGGACAAATAAAATTTTAATCACGATTCGAAATTGCAGCAGAGCTTTAAAACTAGTAATCAATTTAAAGTAAACTTACATTGATCTCCTTCTCATTATTATTAACGTTGGATTTAAACACTTATATAGTATAATGGTTAGGTTAAATCTAAGTTTTTTAAGTATTGAATTTTAACTGAAAAGCAATGGTGATATAAAATATTTAAAGGCCGTAGATGTTTTGTTTCTAGCTTATTTATATCTATATCCCACAGTAGAAATCTGTCTGCAGCGAAGCGGACTTCCCTCCATATAAATCCTACTATATTCATCGAAGTGATTTCCTTTATGACTTTGATGAACTAATTGGTCAAGTATCGAAGATAACCAGTGTTATATAAATTTAAAAGTGCGTGCGTACAAAGTACTCATTTCAGAAGTGAAACTTCTTTGGCAAACTTATATTTACACAAATCTAAAACTTTAGATTTCTGAGATTTAGACGGAGGGGAAAGGAAATGCCACATGTTTTTTTTGTCAATATTAGTAATTATTAATTAAGTTTTGTTTTTGAATTTACAATGTAAAAAAGAGAATTTATGAAATATATTTTTTTATATTTTTTGCAAATAGTGGTATATTAAATGACAAGCGGCAAATTAATCAAACGTATTAACATAAAAAAGAAGTTTCACTTCAAACATTGTCAATTTATACTTTTAAAAGAATTTTGTTAACATATGACATAGGAAGATACATTTATATATTTTAACACGAGCTTTCAATTTACTTTTTTAATATTCAATACATTACAACTAGTTTACAAGATGTACATGAACATGAGTGGATGAATAAGAAATATTTTATTTATGACTAACAATTTTAACAAGATGTAGTAGCAGTAATTGATTAAAACCAACTTTACAGCCTGATCGCTTAAAATATGTTCATTGAGAAAAATATTGTAGCGCATGCAAAGAAAGTGTTTAAAAATACTCATTTATCGCAGTGGTCTTTTGAGACAAATACCTTCTTAGCTCGACTCAAAAAATTTAACTCAACTTCTCCACCGTAAAAAGCTGGACTTGCTAACGTTACACAAAATACTGCATTCCAACCTAGACTCCGCCACTTTACTAGTATTAATATCAGAATTTCAAGTCGTAGGTCAAACAATATATTTCCTCTTATTGTCTTTAAAAACAACACCTCTTATTACAACCCTTTAGTCAGAATGTGTCGGTCATATAACGAGTTTGCTAATTTAGATATAGACATTTTTAACGGTAGATTCTCAGTTTTCTATAATAAGTTTACTAAAATTTGTAATTAAATGAATATAATTAAGATAGGTATCAATAAAATCCTACTAATAAACGAACACAACTAAACTAATACTTAAAAAATAAGGCTATATGATTGTCGCTTGGTAAAATAAAAATTAAAAACAATAATGTTATACTGTGCGACCATATAGGGTTTCGATAAGGTCTATACATTTATATGTTACTAGCAGACCCGACAGAGTTCGTTCTGTAAAAAGATTTGGAATGTGGCAGATTTCTTTTTTACGAAAGATTTTTGAAATGAAATTACTTCAGTACTAATGATCTATAGCTCTTACATTTTGTGAATATTGAATTTTGTTCATCGGTAATAAAGTGGTAATTGACTCTTTGACGTTAGGAATACACCTACATTGCTTAGACAACAGTGAGTACTTGTAATTTATTATGAACTTTATTGAATAGCAATAAAGGTCAAATTGACTCGACATTCTAGTTAGAAAGCGTTTGTATGGGAAACAGAAAAGAGCTGTTTTTAGGGTTTTCCCTGCAATTATTCGAACTTTTATCGACGTAAAAACCATCCTTGGACTTCAACGAACATTTAAAAAAAAGAATTGGCAAAATTGGTCCAGGCGTCGTTGAGTTATGCGTTTACCAACACATTTTGCGATTCATTTTTATATTTTAGATTTATTAAGTACATCAAATATTGCGACCTGTTTTGGCTACCTTAATAAATAAATAAATATTATAACCGTAACTCTTCTTAAGGATTCATTAAGCCACCACTACTTTTTCTCCATTTTTAGGATATAAATTGTATATTCTCAGGGAACGTCTTCGCGCAGTATTTGCTGAAGTGGTTGTAGTCGACGTGTTGGATTCTCGGGACGCCGCTCACTTAGCTCTGTTACAGAGGCCTGAACTCGGCATCACTTTCACCAAAATCCACTGCTGGAATCTCACTCAGTATGAGAAATGTGTCTTTTTGGACGCTGATACACTGGTAAGTTGATTTCCTCCTTTGTTTCCGAAGTTGACTTCCAAATTTGACATAACTTAATCTTCATTTTAAATGTGTAATTATGGTAGTCTTCTTATGATACGATTTATGTATTTGAAGTGAAACTTCTTAAGGCACATGAGGGTAAAATTTTTTCGGATATAATGCGTGATTAGCATCACGAAGATGTGCAGCGTTTTTTGTGTTAATTTGTTTAATATTTACAAATATCATGTGGCATTTTAATTTGCTATTCGTCATTTAATATTAAATAAAAATATTTCATAGTCCCTTTTCTAAATTTTAAATTCAAAAATCAATTTTAATTAATCATTTCTATTATTGACAAAAAACACATGGCATTTTTATTTACAATTCGTCATTTGAGATTTCAATTAATTATTTGTATTAATTTTCGACTCTTAATATTTTAATGACAATTAAAATCCTAACATATCCTTTTTTTTCCCTCCCTCTAAGTCTCGGAAGTCTAAAGTGTTAGATTTGTTTAAATATATGCTAGACTTAAAAATTTGTTGGCCAAAGAAGTTTCGGTTCTGACATGTGAACTTTCTAAGCAGATACTTTTAATTATATCTTACAGTAGCATCTCTTTTACCCAAAACTCGATCAGCCAGATCATGAATTTAGAATTTTTTCAAGTTTTTGAAGTCCAGAAATATATATATATCGTTAATATGTATGTCAAGATTATAATATGACTATATACCGTTTTTATGTATAAAGGTGTTGTTTATCTAAAGTTTTGAATATCCGAACTAGTCTCAATCCTATTTGGTGCAGATAATCGAGGTTCTGTTGTATTTTATTTGACTTAATCATAACCTCGTTTTATTTTATTTAGTACTAAATCAATGTTCATGGGTTCATAAGTGAAAATAAATAAATATATTGTGTTATGGATAGAACCGTAAGAAAATATACAAATATAAACGGATAAATAGCGAAAATATGGCATCCTACGAGAAGTTGGGCTTTTTGGCCCTCGTCCTGAGAAAATTGTTAAAACGGAAAGCTTTTGACTCAAATATGCAAGTCTATTCTATAAATATGACATCTACATAATATAAAGTAGTAGATATAATTGTGACATCTCCATTCCGTTATTATTTTTTGGGAAAACATAATTCCAAATTATTTTAAATCAATTCCTAACAGTCAAAGTGATAGTTTAACCGGATGTAACAATTTGTATCTAATAACATGTAACGATATGTGATAAATCCTATTAGAGATAAAGTAGACATTGTCTACATGGGAGTTACATATAGAAAACGCTTTAAGAGACTCATTGTATTCAAATGAAAGTATTTGTTCATTATAATAATGCTCTTGTCTAGTAATTGTATTCTGCAATATCATAGCCATTGCATTTATAAACTCCATATTCATGTTTTTCATTAGTCAGCTATGTATGTATGTCTGTGGGTTTTAAACTCCCTGATTTGAAAGTAAGAGTTAGTATCGTGTCTCTTCAAGAAATTTTCAGTAACCCTACAGTTGATATAAGACATGGCTCATGTAGCATGTTGTCTTACCTTTGAATACCTGGGCGTTTAAAATGATTTTGTCTTTAATTTTCAAATCATGGAAACACATTTGATACAGTTCCAACGTAACAAAAATGCTGAAGCTTTCCTTATCAAATGCTTTGTATAGTAAATAATACTTCACAAATTAACAGATTTCTGATTTGTACAAATTATTAATAGTTTTTAGGTCTAATCCGTAAGGCTTCCCCAGGGGGAGGACATTAGCTATACCTTTTTTACAACGTATATTATTGTAAAGCTATGAACGAATAGATATGTAGGAATCATTGAGAAAACAAGCAGCGACCTCAGCTCTGAACTATGTTGACGTGTCAGACGAAACTAACGTTGAAGTCATAAAATCTATTTCTAATCCAATTGTTTACGAGATAAGAAAGTCAATGTTGCCGGACGCGGTCGTTAGCGCAGTAACACGAGCTGACGGGACGCAACCGTGGCCCAAATTCTTGCACCCGACAATTTTGGACCTGTTCCAAATCCATAATATACTTTCTTTCAAAGATAACATGATGACATGAGAGCAAAATCATTACAATGTTCCGTAAAAATGTCGGAAACTCATGCGCATCTAAGATATGTCCGATAATGCGACGGCGTGTCTATATACGTAATAGATAATTAGCATTAACCTCAGCGACTATTTACAATGCTTATGAAGAGATAATTTAATCCTAGATCATCGTAATTCTATAATGAGTGGAACACACTTCCACAATTTCTGAGAAATAAAAACCTTAGTAAGGCCTCCTTCAAATTTAAAGCAAAGCAACACCTTCTCTCTATTACATGATACATGGATATTTATTAGGAATATTGATATTTTTTATATTACATATATGGTTATATATTTATGTATTATATGATAATATTGTATATATTTATGATCTATATATTCATATATTATATGTTTATGTATTAATTTAAGTATTCGTTTATGTATGTCTATATCTGAATTATACTATTGTCATTATAAATCTCATTTTTCCTGTTAGCTAATTAAGTTTTATTGTTGTTAAATTTTGTATGTAGTTATGTTTAGTTACACGTACTTGTACCTCTACCGCATCTCTTTAAGTACTCTCCTATGTCAAAGGGCTACTGGAAGAGATCTCTTTTAAGAGATAAGCTGTCCTATGTACATCCATTATCATTATATATTGTTTTATCTGTTTTGGTACATAAATAAATAAATAAATAAATAAATGATTTTAGGTCACTTTTCAATATCATGACTACATAATACTGCATAACACCCAAAAAAGGCAAGGGCATTAGATTGTGTACAAAAGATCATTTAGCTTATAAGTCTATTTAAAATCTTCATAATTATTTATACAGCCAAAGTCAAAATATCTTTGCTCACATAGGCATCCTACAGCACTTTTGATTCGTCAAATACCGTTATTGCCAAATAATATTTAAACGAATGACTGATGATAACATTAAAGAATGAATTACAATCTAAAGTTACGAGAGTTCCTTCGCGCCCCGGTCTGAGAAGAGCCCACAACAAACTCACTCGGACGTTTTTTTATCATCATCATTACAATATATTATATTTAAAATTTATTCTATATCAAGATATATATAGAGGAATACATTCACTCCCACGGTTTTTTGTCTTCTAAATATTCCTTCAAATTATAGAATGACTTCTCTATTAACTTTCTTTTAATAAAACATTTAAATTTACTCTGAGACATCTTTGTAACTTTTTCTGGGAGCTTGTTATAGAAACGTATACAGTTACCCTTGAATGACTTGTAAATTTTATGTTACAAATATTATATGTAGATCATTGCTGCTAAATTAGAATTCCCTGAAGAATTAACAATAGTAACTTATCAAAGTGCTATTAAAAAGGATAGTTCAGCATAGAGGATCAATGTACAAAAAATAATTTTAATATATCTATGTATTAACTTGTCACTGATCTGATCCGAATTTCAAATGGGTAGAGATAAAATCCGTGGATTGTTACACAAATTATATAATTACTGATTGACCTAAATGAAATTTATTAAGAGCAAAATGGGACTGAACAATTATTATGAAGTACCGAGTTTTTATTATCACAGGTTAACATGTCAAACGAAACTCAGATAAAACTATTCGATAAATTCTGTTTGATCACGCGCATGGTGTCGTGAGATGCAGTTGAACGTACTTTATCTGAAACAATTTAATTAAGATTACCATGTGATAGTATCTGGAACTACAGTTGCTCTATGATAATTTATGGAATGTAAATGTTATGTTAATACTACAAATCATGAGATCAAGTACCAATAAAAGATCAAATTGGACTTAACGGTCCAGAAATTCTCAAAATGTACCTGTTTTGGTGTGACTTATTCCTCTTACTTTAAAAGCACAAAGCAGTGAATGCTACGTCCAATCTGTAGTAGCAAGTCTCAATAGCCTTAAATTTATTAAAGAACTTCTATTATAAAATAATAGGAATTCCGAAACAAATGATTATAAACAATAATTAATTTGGTAAGAGAACTATCGTTACCGGGCCTATAATCCCCTTGTCTATCATAATAGCTAAGCCAACAAGCTTCTTCAATTTTATTTATTTTGTTTGATAAATCTGTTTGAAATTTTTTCGTAGATTGTCCAAAACTGTGATGAGCTGTTTGAGCGTGAAGAGCTGTCCGCCGCACCCGACGTCGGCTGGCCTGATTGTTTTAATTCAGGAGTGTTTGTTTTTAAACCCTCTGCCGAGACTTTTAGCAATCTCATCACATTTGCTTCGGAGCGTGGCAGTTTCGATGGTAATTAACAAAACTTTAATCCTTAGTTATCTATTACAGTAGCTATTTATATTTATGTGGTATTTTTAACTATTGGTTAGGATAAGAGTTCAAATGCATTGGAAGGACAATGTAAAAGTAATATGGGCGCCAAAAGAGAGACAGGTTCAAACTGAGATGCCTAGATGATAATGAATAATTTGCCAGATCGTACATTGTTTGTTTGGCGGCATGTACATGTAGGGCGGTAACAAGCCACAGCCTAATCTTCCCATAACTTACCTACATACAATTTCCGAAAACGATTATGTCACTTAAAAAGAGTTCTGCTAACTGATCAATTACTCTCATCATACATTGTTGGGTTATCTATTTCATTATTTTTTTTATTCTTATTATCTAATATGGAAGAAAGAAAATTCTATTAGATTTCCATATAACATATTGGGGGCAGTTCTTTGTTCGTAGGGTGGTGACCTACTTCAGATCTAAAAAAAATATTATAGATATTACAGTTCCCACAATTTGTTACGCCAATTAAATTGAGGAAGTCGTTCGTATTAGTAGTAGAAGGTAGAAGACGTTAACTGCCGCTACCTTCTACTTCAAAAAGTTCAACCACTTACTCACTACTAATTTGTTAATAGGTGGTGATCAAGGTCTGTTGAACTCGTACTTCTCGGACTGGGCGCAAGGCGACACCAGCAAGCGGCTGCCATTCCTCTACAACGTCACATCTGCTGCCTTCTACTCTTATTTACCTGCCTTGAAACAGTAAGTTTCTCAAAAACTTTTATAATTCTTAATTGAACAATAACTCTCATGTAATATTATTTAAAGACATTATTCCATAGCGTCCTATACGTTCTAGAGCTAGGGGTTTTCTTGCTAAGCGATTCTCACTATCAGTTTCAAAGCCCTAAGATTTTCTTCAGAATAAATTTCTAAACCTTATTCTTCTTAAAAATTCCTCATTGTGCTCATCCCTGAGCAAATCAGAGCATGTGTAGCCTACAAACTCAAATGAATAAGAAGTATTCCCAGGGCTTTTTATTTGGGTATAAAGGAAATATAAAAAAGGCCATAAAAACGATAATATTTAATATAAAAACATGAAAAAATACCTTATGTTAAGTATTTTGGAAAAAAAAAATTTACTTCGATATTTTCCTTAAAACAGTATCAAGGGATGGATAGGTAATAAAAAAGTTATAATTTTTCTACGTTTGAGCATTAACGTGCCCCAAAAATAAAGTGACAGATAAGGCCTGATTATATCTATGTATAATATATTACTTTCATATAATATTATTTTATCATTTACCATCTGCTGGAGACGCTTTCAACCAAAAATTAAGGCAATTATTTCAACGATATTAATACAGATGGTTTTAAATTTTCAGTTATGGTCAAAATTTAAAGATTATCCATTTCATCGGTGCTGGAAAGCCATGGTTACAACAATATAACTGGCAGTCTGGCTCCGTGGAAGCGCCAGAGCATTTGCGCGAATTCCTACAACTATGGTGGAATCTATTTGTCGGCCAAGTTCACTCACAGCTGGACACAACGATGGTAAGAAACTAATTAAAATATGCATTAAAGTTAACAATGTAAAAATATTTATAGATTGGCTTACATGACTTTAGAAAGGTACTGTTTAAAACCTCGATAGATTTTATAATAAATAAATTCAATAATCGTTGATTAGGTAGGATTTATTGATATTCTATACAAAATGACTAATGCTTTATCTCCAATGTTTTAGCAAAAACCTTACATAAAGCTGATTATGACAATAAAGCAACCAGAAAATATAATAGTTCACAATATTTATAGTCCAGAGTAGTTATTATATTTTTAATTACTACAGCTGAATAAAAGTTGTGTCTTAAATATTTTGCATATCAAATTAATAATTATCCTTTACTCAGATCAATATTATCCATACAATGATATTTTAAAATACCCTCTTTCATGTGTTTTCTCAAAGCGCAGTTATTGAGATATAAATTCTTGCTTATTCAGTAAAAAATAGATGTTTGAAATAATACAATATAAATTTCAATAAATTGAACAATCTCCTCACTTTGTTAATTCAGATAACATGTGTTATGGCTTCATAAAACTATTAAAATAAAGTTATAAAAACGTGGCGCCGTTATTTGATATAACCTCAGTTAACCGTATTACATGTGCGGAATGTAGTCGCATTGGTAAGTTATTAGATCCAATATCAATTACCACAATGGGATCAAATGCAATACGGCTTCTAGGATTTCACGGTTCACGACCGCAAATACTTAGCAATACCCTTCATAAAGTCCAGTAAGTCAATCCATTCTCATACTTGTGTGTGATCTGACCAGTACAACATGTGTTCTAAGCAAACCCCCGAGGAGTCTCATATTGAGGAGGTGAGACTAAGATATTACATTCTCTATTTCGGCATTCAATTAAATATTTAATTTATAATTTGTTTCTTTTATAATTTAATATGATTTTTGAATTTCTATTGTGTTATATTTCTTAGTCAACCCCTGTTTTGTAAATACTGTTGTAGAAATGTATTCTTACTAAATTAACGCTTGCCCCTTTTAAAGCTTTATGCATTATACCAAAGCACTATATAAAGTTATAATGCTAGTGCGTTAGTAAACTAAACATTTCTCCAAAATACTAACATTTTCTAACATTACAAAATTTATTGTTACATTGCTTGTTTTCAAAGGTTTGCAGTTTGGGTTCCTTTTCTGGGTTAGTTGGTGTTGGTATTTTGGTGAAATGGACACCGGCTAGATGAACATACAAACATTCTCTCATTAAAATATTAAATGTGCACTTTTTTTTATTTCACTTTTAATTATTTGTTTAGTTATTAGTTATGTGCTAGACTTGTATGTTTATTTAGTAGGGCCTTTTAATCAATTTTAAATATGCTTGGATAAAGCTATGCACAGTCTTCTTAGTATTTATTTTTGATTGAGTGAAGCTTTTTTCAAGTTTAATTTTGCATGCATTACTATTGAGCTGTTTTATCGCTTTAACCGATAGGGCGAATTTGTAGAAGAACCTTTGGTCGACGTTCAAGAAGAAACTACTAATGCCAGTGAAACGCCAGTGAACTATAGTTATTATGAACCAATGTTAGATTCCGAGTCAGAATTTCCATGGCATCATCCCGATAAACAGAGTTTAGAACAGGAATATATTGCTCCTGAGATAGATGTGACTCAGTTTCATGATCCCTGGGACATTTATAGAGGAAATATACCAGCTAATAGAGGCGACGCCCAACAGATAGAGCATGCAGCTGAAAATTATCAGGATATGAGAAAATACGTATGGGAGTATACTCACCCGCCACCTCCAATAGAAACTTACATACATGATCAAAACTCGCAACAAAGTTACCAAAATAATCACAATAATAATTATAATTCAGAATTTATACAATCTCCTGGCCAAGTAGCTCTTGACCCTAGTCCCAATGATAATCAAATTAATATCCATACAAATAATCAAAATTGGGAAAAACATCATGATGTGAATCCCCAAAAATATCCACAAAGTGATTACCAAGACTCCACTGTATATCACAATGAAAGCACAAACGCCCCAAACCACAGTCACAATGTCGAACAAAAACAACACCATCATCACACAGAGCCTGATCCTTCTCATGAATATTACTATCAACACTTTAATACACCTCACGATAGCAATTTAAACGATACACAACAAAACTCTCAAATTATAAATCACAATAATCCTACAAAAGATAAAATTGATTACAAACACCATTTCAAAATGAATAGTACTTCTCATTCCAAATTAAAAAACAAAAATAGATCTGAGCAAGTTTATACTGTAATGATGGATCATAGTAAGGCAAGCCATTACGCTCCAGAAGAAAAAGTCAATGGATATTGTTCTGATAGCGATAGTGATATTAATGAGGAAATAACACCAAGGCACCCGTATGACGGCTTCTATTTAAGGCACCGAATGACTATAGATTCACGTGGTCGTAAGATATGCAGTCACGAAATACCTATGCGACCTCCTTCACCAGCATCAGAAGCTTCAGATGAATTTGAAGACGCAATGGAAATACTTCCCGAACCGATACCGGATAAGGCATTAAACGGGGGAAACAGTCAAGTAAGTTGACAATTTGCTCAGTATAAACAATTATTATGACAATTTAAAGGTTTTGAAAAAAAAGGTAAATCGTAAAAAAATGTACTTTTTCAGTAGTCAGTCACAAACGCTTGCGTGTTTGCATGTAGAAACTATATATAAACTAAAACGCACGTCACCTATTAACAAATTTATCTCTCCCGAATAACTTATTATTAACATACCGTTAATGCTTTATATTTTACACGTAAGAAAATTAGCCGATTATAATTGTTACAATTTACGCATTGCAGACTGGCGTTGCGGGTAATTTGGCACGTGTTGTACCTGGGGCTCCGCTACAACAAGAAGCAGTGGATGAATTGACAAGGCGACAGGGATGGGAGGCAGGAAACATGGACTACATGGGTGCTGATTCCTTTGATAATATTTGGGCGAAAATATCACAAACTTTGAGCCAACCAGCAAATTCAGCGCCCGAACAGTCAGAATCACCGGCAGCACCGGTGTCAGAATCTTCGAGTGCACCTGTTGAAGTAGCAAAGGAAGCAGTTGAACCTTCTTCAGAAAAAGTTTCTGAAAGTCCTGCGTTGGCAGCAGAACCAAAACCAGAGCCCACTCCTGAAACAAAAATTGAAGAACCATCTCAGAAAATAGAAGAAGCGCCTGTTGAAAAAAGTACAGTAGAGGCATCTGAAGAAAGACCAGTTGCTCCAGAAAAGGAAACAGTTCCGGAGGAAGTTCCTAAACCAGTAGAAACTCAAATAACAGAAAGTGCTCCGGAAGCAGCTGCTCCTCAAGTAGAGCCTGTACCAGCCGCACAGCCTGCAGCATTGGAAGCTCCTGCACCTATCAGTGATAGTGCTCCACCAGCGGAGACCTCTGAAACTACAGGTAAACCTGAGGAAATTATTCCTGTTCCAGTTGAAGCCGCTGTTGTTGAATCTTCTGCAGCAGTAGAACCGCCTGCAGCATCAGAACCTGTAGCAGTGGAACCTCCTGCGGCAGTGGAACCCCCTGCAGCAGTAGAACCTCCTGCGCCTTCAGAGGCAAAGGGAGTTAAACCAGAAGCTTCAGAAGTGCCGGTGGCTGCTGTAGAAGCATTAAAAATTGATGAAACGCCAGCAGTTGTACCAGAAGTTGTGAAGACTCCAGAAGTACAGCCAACACAAGCATCGGCGCCTGTAGCTCCCGTCGCTGAACCCCCAGCAGTGCTGAAGGCTTCAGAGGGGCTGAAACCGGCGGAAGTAGCGGAAAAATCAGACGCCCTCTCTGACAGTCCACCCTTAGCTAACACTCCGTCCAAGGAAGAAATTCCTGGGGCACCAGCTGCCAAATGTGAGTAAAAATGTACTATAAAAGCCGCCGATTTCGGCTAACCGAACGGCTTTGCACTCAAATCTCACCGAGTTCATTTTGCAGTTTCATGTTCTTTATACTAATATTTTGTATATCGGTCCATCTTTATGGGAAACGTTATGTATGAATTACGGAATCTTCCGACGGATCCCGTAAAGAGGCAGGTGTTTTTTTTATTTTTGTGCCGTTTTGTGTTTTGCCGTTTTATTTTTTAATGATTTAAATACGTTTCAAAATTCGTTGTTATTTCACCCAGCTACCGAGGAGGCAGCGCAAGAGACGCGGCTTTGATAGAACAGGTAATAACCAATTTCCACTTGGACTCAAAACGACTTTCCTCCTACAGTGATAAGATATTTCATTCTTTCACAGCTTTTTATGTATTTCTATGTTGAAAGCTACAGTAATGCTCAGTCCATGTAAGTTATTGACGTACATTTCATTACTAAATGTGTTGGATTGCGTCCAAGTGTATAATACGTAGGGACGTTTGGTTGACGTCAGGATTTATAGGAAATCATTTTTTGGGCTCTACGGTACTTGGGGTTTGGGAAAGCCATTACAAATGCGCTATGATGACTATACCACCTGTACATTAACGTTGCAGCTTAAACCGCTATACCCAATTCAGCAAGTGATACATACGAATCATATTACATTGTCACATAATAATCATCAAAAAAGGTGGTCAGTTGTCTTCATTACTGCAAAACTTGTGCATAATTGAAGAAGCATTCATTTTATTATGGTTTTTTCGCTTTATCATAATCACTCATTGCAAGGAACGTTATTACAATTCACTCATCATCATTAGACATAAAATTACCGCTAGTAAATAATATAAATGCAGTCAAAATCTGTGGGACGACATCGAAGTGACTACTATTTAGTCGTAAAAAGCACTAGTCGTTATAACCTGTGATGTTTTCGAGAGTAGCATTCAGACGGGAGATTGCTCTGTTCATTGTCAATGTTCTTGTAGAGCCGGGACCTTTGTTCTGTTATTTATCCACATAACCGGTATGTTGTTCAAGAGACGGGACCTTTGGTCTATTCTGTGTCAATATAACCGGTATGTTGTTCTAGAGCTGGGACCATTGTTGTGTTCTGTGTCAATATAACCGGAATATAGTTCTAGAGCCGGGACCTTCATTCTGTTCTTTGGCAATATAACCTTCTTCTAAACGATGTCGCCATAAACGGTTTTGATTGTAATTCGTAGTAAATTGATCCAATTTACAATGCAAATTTCATACTATTTCGCGCTAGGCACATGTACACAAGTATAATAATCGTCCTTGTAATGTATCGGCTATACTTCGCTATACTGACCTCGTTCTAACTTTCCGCTTGCATCGATTGACTTAACCGCGTAGCACTGTTTTCGCTAACTTTGTTCCAGGCCCTAACCGAGCTTGCTCTCTAATGTGACAGCCCTACTAACGACACACCTAACCGAAAGAGAGAATAAAGGCGGGATAAAATTGGTTGTGTAGCGGAGGAGCGTCGCAAGCCGGCGGGCAAGTTGCAGCTGCAGCCTCCGCAGGCCGTGGACCCCGCGCTCACTCCGGACAGCGAGCTGGAGGACGCGGCGTCCCTCGCCCAGTCCATCATCGCTAGCGAGTTGCCCACGCCCACTGTCACAGCTCCCACGCCCCCCGCACTCTCCCCGACACAACCCCCCGCCGACTCTCGTCTCTCCGTCCAAGAGTCAGTCGGCGCGGTCTCGCTCTCCCAAATAGGCATCAAATCCAAACCTACCACTGCCGCTCAAATAGAATCCTCGGTGAAAACCGAATCACCTTCCTCACCCGAATCTCCCAAAACTACTGATCCCCCCAAAACCGATGCTCCCAAAAAGAAAATCGTGAAGAAGGTAGTGAAGAAGGATAAGGAAGGCGCGAGTGGAGAAGCGCCAGTACCACCACCGCGCAAGAAGGAGAAGAAGCCCAAAGAGAAATGAGCGTCCGCGCCTCTGTAAAAGTTCCTCTGTGCCATAAATGTAGCCTCACCTTTACTATTTAATTTTCTATGTGTAATCGATTTTTTTACGATATTTTATATTAATGATTATTAATACTCGCTATCACACGTCCATTATTGAAATAGAAATGTAATATGTTATATTTTATTATTGATTTTGTGTCGATCCATTATTTTTAACAGTTGATGTATTTGGTTTTAAATATTGATATCCTATATGATTACCAAAGCATGACACGTATTTATTAAGAACGATGTGTTATTGTCAAATATTTGTATTAAAAATATATTTTCAATTACATTTGCGTTTTCTTTTATTCCTACTACATCACTATGTCAGTCCGTATACACGACCAAAGCTCAGGATCTATCCAACTGCAGCGTGGAGTGCGACAGGGAGACGTTATCTCCCCAACGCTCTTCACGGCGTTTGAAGAACTCTTTAAGCTAATGCATCTGGGCTGGGCATCAACATAAACGCCGAGTACATCACTCATCTACGGTATGCCGACGACGTGGTCATTATGGCAGAAACTCTGGAAGATCTTAATACTATGCTCGATGACCTCAAGAGAGCTTCTCAACAGGTGGGCCTAAATATGGACATGGATCAGACGAAAGTTATGTCCAATATCCATGTTCCGCTTCACCCATTTATGGATGGGAACTCTGCACTCAAAATTGTTGACTAGTATACATACCTGGAACATATAGTCCAGCTAGGTAGGTCCAATTTCGAGAAGAGGTCAACCGCCGGATCCCACTCGGTTGGCTGCCCAACCTGCGGGCGATGGAGAGGCCTATGCTAAGAGTTCTTTGCGCGATCAAATCAGAAATTAGGAGATCCGTAGAAGAACCAAAGTCACCGATATAGCTTTAAGAATCACGGAGCTGAAGTGGCAATGGGCGGGGCTCATAGTCCGATGGGCGTCCTTCGAACTCCAACGAGTTCGAAGGGGCTGGAATGGCGACCCCGCTTCGGAAGGCACAGTGTAGGGAAACCCCCCACAAGGTGCACCGATGACAAGAAGGGTCGCCGGTAGCCGCTGGAGCTAGGAGGCACAAGATCAGGCACGGTTCGCACGGTGAGACCTACGTCCAGCAGTGGACGTCCATCGCTTGAAGTGAGTGAGAGTGAGAGATGTGTGTAATGAGCTGATAACGGAGGTATTTTTAGTATGTAGATATTCACTGTGATCTCATTTGTAAGTAAGTGACGATATAGTCTCAACAAAGTGTACGTGGGCCGCCAGTGGCCCTTCGGCTACTAAAGTGCGGACCGCAGGTGTACAAATAAGGATAACAATAAATATGGATTAAACGGCAAAAATCAGTTTTATTACAAATGTGTTTATTAAAAGAAATGTCACCCGCATCAATATCCTAATAACGTTTATGGCCCGCACCAAAATCCTAATAATAGTTGTGGCCGGCATAACTACGTCATAACGTTTGTGGCCCGGACAACTATCCCGATAACGTTCATGGCCTGCACCAATATCCTCATAAAATTTGTGGCCCGCAACAATAATCTCATAACATTTGTAGCCCGCATGGCTATCCTCATGACATTTGTGGCCCGCAACAATATCCTCCTAACGTTTGTGGCCGTTCTATAAAAAAAAGGGTTAGGTTAGTCCGACCGTACCGACCCATAGTCTAAACTATAATTTAATGAAATTAATAATTCATTATTCAAATAAGCTTTTTCTGACATAGACAGATATTTAGGTGATATTATTTTAATATGCGGCTGAATATAATAGTAAATAACGACTTCATATTTAAAGTTACCAGAATACATTGGTGGCTAGTTCTCAGAAGAAATCATAACAAACTCTGTCTCATATAATTTTCTCAATATCATTTTCAATTTCTTTGAATAAAAGTTTAAGTTTATGGATACATACGTGTACAGTTTATAATAAATTATTTACACTTCAACTACTTTAATTTTCTCAAGTGTAAATCGAACCCAGGACATTTGCTAACAAACTAACTTTTGCGTTTTAACTAATTTTTGCCAAAGGAGCGATGCCAAATGACATCTTATTGTTATTATGAACGCAGAAGGCAAAACTGTAGGTGGCTTACTTGGCACTGGAATGATTCTGTAAAAATAGAGTATTGTTTATCTTTTTTGTATTCTACTATAACAAATGCCTTACGCAAAATTCGTCTACAATTGAGGAAGCGTATTTGTTTACACAAAGCATATATAATTATACCACGTTTAATTCCGGATGGTTTTCTTGACGTGTATGCTTCTTTAAAGTCTTATCCATATGGAGGCAATTCATAAAAACGAATGATAACAAAATCGGGGGATACATTTTGGTGTTGTAGCTACATATCTATCGCTTCTATCCGAATTTCAATTACACCAATGAATAGGTAAAGGATTAAAGAATGTACTCGTATTACAAGTAAGGACTGTAACCATCGCGCGCGGCGGACACAGCTATACAGCCACAGCCCTACTATAATAATAATAATTAAGTACATGCCGGTGCCAGTTCTCGAATCCGGCGCCGTCCGACTCTATTGGGACCTGTCGATTATCACGGATAGGACCATACTGGCCAACAAGCCTGACATCGTGATAATGGTCCGGGCACAGTCTCGGGTGTTTTTAGTGGATATCACAATCTCATATGGCGAGAATCTTGTGCGAGCTGAGACGGAAAAAACGTAAGTATCTGGATCTGGCGCACGAGATTACTGCCATGTGGGACGTGGGATCCGCTGAAACCATCCGAATCGTTATATCTGCCAACGGTCTGATCCCAGTCAGTCTCGCTCACCATCTGAGACGGCTGGGGTTCTGTGACAGTTCGCTCACAGCAAAAATGCAGAAGGCGGTCTTGCTGGACTCGGCTAGGATCGTTCGGCGGTTTCTCAGCCTGTAGCCCTGACCCCCGGCCGTTTGGTCTCTCTGCCGGGGTGTATCCTTCGCCCGTAATATCTATTTATGTAATTGGTTATGTATTTATTTGAAATATCTGTTTATGATTACTTATTTATCTATTTACATTAAAAGTATATATTTGCGTACACGGGCGTGAGTGTTAAACTAGAATAATAAATTATTATGAGTTTTTATTCAAGGCAACCTTTGGCCCAAATTGTTGGTATACAAATAACTTATAACTATGTTAGACAAATAGAATATAATAATACAGAAAAGAAGAGAAATGAATTTAAATACAATTAAATTAACTTAAATTAAATCAAATCAAATAAAAAATCAAAATCACGTCTATCAATTAAAATTACAAATGTGAAAATACTATAAATAAAAAGACGTCTTATATACTAGCTGAGGCTTGTCCCTAGGCATCATTTTCACTTGCTCGTCAGATGAACAGACAACCAATATGTGAATATAAAGTTTGGCATCCCCACACAAATCGTTTTTAGTATGCTGTTATGTGATGCCCTCATTCTCTCCCA
Source organism: Elymnias hypermnestra (assembly GCA_015832385.1). Lineage (NCBI taxonomy): Eukaryota > Metazoa > Arthropoda > Insecta > Lepidoptera > Nymphalidae > Elymnias > Elymnias hypermnestra. The sequence continues at coordinate 2,294,293 of JACTOM010000929.1, forward strand.
AAAAGGGGCAATGCGTGCCCTCATCACAGCATAGAAATCGGGCACTCCCGATTCAGCAAACATGCCAGACGCGTTGCAATATCTAGGCAAACCCATCAAGATGTGAATAGCGTCCTTACAATTCAGACGTATAAATTATTAATATTTATTACCATAATATATTTTGAAGTGAAACTTCTTTAGGCGCATGATTGTAAAATTTTAACTTATATAACGCGTGATTAGCGTCAGGAAGATGTGCAGCGTATTTTATGCTAATTCGTTTGAAGGTTAGGTAGTTTTAATTTGTACAAATAACATGTGGCATTTCAATTTGCCATTTGTCATTTAATATGCTATTTTTTATATAATATAAATTAACCTTTTTCGCGGCATTTTTATTTACAATTCGTCATATGAGATTTTAATAAATAATTTATTAATTAAAAGACAATTACATTCCTGATATATCTTACTTTTTCCTTCCGTCTAAGTATCGGAAAGCTAAAGTTTTACATTTGTATAAATATAACCAAGACTTAAAAATTAGTTTGTCAAGGAAGTTTCACTTCTGACATGTGTACTTTATACGTACGCACTTTTATAATTTTTTTAATATTAGATTTCAAATATTATTTACAATAGAATAATGTATTAAAAAGAATTATAATAATATAGTCAGACCTATCTCTGAAGGTTTCATGGAAATCAGTTTAGATATTAGGTACGACATTATATATAAAATAATTAATACGACCATGAATTGACAAATATTATGAAAAAGTGTGATTCCTAATACTAAAACTAAGTAGCTCTGAAAAGAACTTTTCAAGTGAAGCATAAAAATGTGTTTAAAAAACTCGAAATATTCAATGTCGCTTGCGTCCACTGCGTAAGGAGCCGACCGGCTACCTAGTTCATAATGGTGCATCCCATTCTCCCGCACTGCCCCTCTCTCGTCGAGTTAGTTACTCGGTGCGCTGCGTGGAGGCCGCCGCCGGCATGTATTTTTATTTTAATTTCATGATATCTTTTGAATGGGAAATTCGATCCGATTTCAATAATTCAAAAAGTAATCATCAGGTATTGAGACAGTCTTGAATATTAAATTATTTATTTGGTTAAGAATTTATAAATGATATGGATAACACGGTCTGATTTTGATCGACATTTCTATCGATTTCTTAAATGTAAAAAAGTAGTTATAGTGACGTAACTACAATAGTTAGACATATAGTCTTGCGAAGTTTTTGTAGATATTGATATATTCTATAATATTGTCGAACTTTTTTTTGTCCTATCATTAATACTCTTCATATCGTATGCGATGAAAGACATTTTATGGCTAATTTCTTTACACCTTCGGTTGGTTTTGATAGGAATTTCTAAAGATTTCTATAGTAATCTAGTACTCAACATAGCCTATGTTACTCAGCGATAATATAGCTTTCTAATGAAAAAGAATAATTAAAATCGGTCCAGTACTTTTTGAGTGTATTCGTTACATACAAAACTACAAATATTTCCTCTTTATAATTTTAGTGTAGATGACCTGAGCTATAGAAACAATCCCCTAACTGACCTTAAATGGACTTGTTTAGTGAAGTTGGGCATTACACTACATAGAAGGTTTTATTTAGAAATAAAACTATAAAATATTCCCGAAATTATAGTTTTATCTGGTAGTCTCTCTTGGAAGTATTTTTCATGTATCTGTAATGACTTATTTGGACTTGAATAATTTTAATCAGGCAGGGATTGTTTAACTAAGTTTTAAAAATAGTTCGTAACATACGATGCAGATAATTAGTTCAAAAATCTAAAAATAAATGGTAAAAGAATAAATTTAAAAATACGTACAACTAAAAAAGTATCCTTAGTCTCTCTTGGAAATATTTTTCAAATATCTGTAATGACTTATTTGGACTAGAATAATTTGAATCAGGCAGGGATTGTTAACTAAGTTTTGAAAATATTTCATAACACACGATGCAGATAATTAGTTCAAAAATATAAAAATAAATGGTAAAAGAAAAAATTTAAAAATACGTAAAACTAAAAATATATCCTCCCCGGCGGGGAATCGAACCCCGGTCTCCCGCGTGACAGGCGGGGATACTTACCACTATACTACCGAGGACATGACTGTACAAATGAAATTATCGATAGTATTCAGGTTACAGTAGAATATATTATGACAATGACATGTTACCTTGTTTAATATCATATGATACATAACCTCAATCTTATAAAGCTTCATTTCTACGTAAAAAATATGAAAATAATATTTATTCGTTACATACAAATAAAATTGTAAAAGTAATATTAAATATCTGTACATATTATTAGATCTTAATAAAATTGTTATAAGAACGCCTTTATTGGTTAAACAGGTGAAATCTATTAAAGGCATGTAAAATTTCCATTATCACGGCTTCCTTATACCATAACAATAAACTATAATTAAAGAATAACTATTACCTAAGCAATAACCTTAATAAAATGAAAAAAAAAAGACGAGGCAAAAGTCTAACTTATTACTGCCACCTATTAAACAGACGTATCACTACTACGCAAGCAAGAATACAACTTTCTAAAATGTATTAGCACTAGATGTCAAAAGCTATCTTAAACCGCATAACAATGTGTTTTCTATTTAATTTGATTTATTATACGTTTCATACTTTAGCATCTAAGATCAAAATCTATATCTAATTATTTGTTATGTATGTTTTTTCTTTCAATAATTACATTTATATATTGCCATCTAGTGAGAAAGAAAACTACTATGTAGTCCCTTAAGACCTTTTCTATACAGCAACTATCTAACGCAGAAGCCGGCAGCTGCTGGATTCATAAACTGTTACAAATAAATACAAACAAATTTAAACTTTATTATTACAGCAGTAATGTATATTTTAGAATAACAAAAATAACAGTGATAAAGAACAAATACTGATACTTTTGCTATGTAAATATGTACTTTATACATAAAATTTAAGGTTGAAATTTATTTGCAAATATTTGTAACTTTTTACCAACCATTCCCATGCTTTGAATGGCAGCTCGCAAGTCTACAAAACACAACCAGTTTAACAGAGATAACGTCACGGGGTGGTTGTACTGTTGTTAATCGACGAAAAACAATCCAATTATTATTGTTTATACGAGATAATTTATCAAATATCAATACGAATACACTTTTATATGAGTATATATAAAGAATTTTCCATTGTTATAAGCTTAGGTCGTGTAGTTATTGGATATATCAGTGAATTTATACATTTTATCCGAATGTGTAATCTTACTTCGACCTAAGGTTGGACGGTGGTTTAAAATGTGAGTTTAATATTCTTGTGAACATTTTGAGTTGAGAACCTTTATTTCTGAACTTGTGTTACGATGAAGTGGTTAACGTTGCTCATATTGTTACCGGTGTGCTTTGGTCACTTGAATGTTTATTTAAGCAGCGCCGAAGTCTGGAGACTACTAGGTGAGTTCGAAAATAGCAATAATTATTTTGTATATGTATTATGGATAACACAAGCTGTCCCTCGCGGATGCCATTGTCTGAAATAAAAATGACTTGAGTTATTCCTCTGAAAAAAGTCTCGTTAAAATCTAGCCAGTCCTTTTAGATATTAACTTTCATTTAAATTTAGTGAAAAGCGTTTTTTATTTTACAGACTTCCAATGTTATTTCTATAGATTTAACAAGATTTGCTGTTATGGGACAATGGATAAATACAAGACTAAAATCCTTAACTTTACTTATTGTTAAAAGAACACATCGTGAGGAAACCTATATATGTATAACGAGAGCAATTTTGAGATGTGTACCTGCAAACCCTTCTGTGATGAAGCCTGGTAGGTTAATGCTTTAAAACCATCCCTTCTATGAGTCTGGAAGTCTTCAGCAGTGAGACGTTAATAGGTTTCTTACATTTAAGAATACGTTATTTTTTTGCAATACTCTTGTTTATGTTGTAACGAATTAATGAGATTAGCGAAATATGTAAATATTTTATGTAATTCTATTAATTAATATAAAGAAGTTCTATGAATCATTGAATTATATTAATTTATTCTATTATTAATAATAGGCTGTAGTTTCATTGTAATAGAGTCCATGTTGGAGGATTCTTTGGAAAGATTTTTCGTAGCAGTAGTCGAAACCATTGTGCCACTGTATTTAAATTTTAAATTGATTTCAAAATCGGAGATAACCTATAATACAATGCCACTAGACAATTTTCTCAGAAGCAATAGATATCTATAGAATTTATATACTTCATTATACTTTCAAAACGTAAACTTTTATGAATTATGGAACTTTTAAAGTTAACAAAGTTCCTAGTTTACAACTTAATACTTATACGGTTATCCATAGCTGTAAATAAATTTAATTACATTTGTAAGATGTGACATAAATTATGCATATAACAATAAAAATAGCTAAGTTTTATTTAAACCACAGTTCTTCCGTTCCTTTACATCAACGAATTTAATTTAAACTTTCTATTTTGTATATCTTTTTGCCAGTGATTAGAAATAAAGGCTTTTTCTTGACATATTGCCATTTACTTTATATTAGTAATTGGAATGTATGTTTTATAAATCCGTTACTAGGTATGTTTAAGAAATATTTTCTCTAATCTCGGATCCAAAAGGAGACGATAGTTGCAAATCCTTATTAGCCAATAAGCTCTGGTTTCCTCTCTCTAAAACCATCAGATATAAGTTAATTGGATATTGCATGTAAATTTTTGAATGTATTAGCTATTAAAAAATTTAAAAATGCGTACATGCACATGTCAGAAGTGAAACTTATTGGCAAACTAAGGTTTAATTCTTGTTTATATTTATAGAAATATAAAACTTTAGATTTTTGAGACTTGTGAGGGGAATAATGTTAGGAATTTAGTGAAATTTATTTTTCATTAAAATATAAAAGCATCGAAAATTAATACAAATAATTTATTGAAAACTCAAATGACGAATTGTAAATAAAAATGCTACGTGATTTTTTGTCAATATTAGGAATTATTATTTAATTTTGTTTGGTTTGAATTTAAAATTTAGAAAAGAGAATTTGTGAAATATTTTATGTTTTATGAAGAATAGTACATTAAATGACGAGTGGAAAATAAAATGCCACATTTTATTTGTAAATATTAAAATTACCTAATCATCAAACGAATTAGAAAAAAAACGCTGCTCATCTTCGTGACGCTATGCGTCTAAAGAAGTTTCAACTTCAAATATATGATATATGAAAGCACTGCAGAGATATAAACAGAACACAAATATATATACATATTTCGACCCTAATGTTTCATTAATGCAAATGCTTTTGCTAAAAAAGTAAATACAGTTTCTTTTTAGTATCTTCTCGCTAGATTCTACACACCGAAGCGAGCGGGTAGATTCCTTACCAACTGATAGAACATTCTTTGGAGCCTTTTTAACATGATAACATGTTTTTATTTTAATGTTGCATATATCGACTGCCTCTGCATATAAAGGGACCAGTATAAAATAATATTTTTTTAAGACAAGTGTTTCAAAGATGTATTTTTTACAACTGCACCACCCTTTGTATTTATGATATATTGTTTTTAGACCTATATTATTACAAAAAACTAGGACCTATGTTAATAAATACGGTGATATAATCATCGAAAGTATAAACTTGTTATAATGTCTATAATACGAGTTGTCTCTTTACCTCAAGTGTCCCAACAAAATCCAAATTGAAGGTCTACGGAGCCTACGTCCGTTCCAGGCTGACGTATGCAGCTCTTGCCTGGTACTCTTTCTGCTCAGGGTACCAGAAGAGGCTGCAGACCCAGCAGAATAAGTGCCTACACCTCATAGTAGGAGTTCCGAGGTCCGTCAGAAATGACGTCATTCATCGTGTCACCAAGACGCCCACCGTGGTGTTATTCCTGCAGTTGGCGAGGAGCATGTTCCGCCACGCGAACCACTCCCTGCACACACACCTCCATGGTATTGCCAGCCAGCACCGTAGATATGAAAGCACTAGGCGTCCTCTATCTCGTGAGCTCCTGCTGTCACCGCCACCAGTTGTGGGTGAAGATGACGGCGTTGACGACTCGACGGTAGTGACAGAACTCGGTTTGACCTGGATGGTCCCGCCGGTGTAAGCTGGAGGGAACCAGCCCGTTAGAATGACGGGCAGAAACAAATACCGGGCGTCGTTAATTTGTCCGGGTAATGAGGTATTACCTCGAGGCCCGTACCCTACAACTTGGTTGTGAAGAACCCCGGATATATCTTTTAGTTTTTTTAATTACAATTAAAAATATAGACCAAGATGATCATTAGGTATTATTCGTATACAAAAATGTAATGTCAATTCTATTCTTATCATGAATTATGATGTGAATTCTTAACTCGCATGCAGTTTATATCAATGGTTAAGGCGATAGCAATCCTTATCAACATTTGATAACAGTATCATTGGAATACTTCATTATCTTTCACGTTGATTATCTAAATGTTTTTTTTTACATAATATTGGGTAGATAGTGCGATATTTTTTAATATGGTCCTACCGTTTTTATCGCCAATTAATCCGTGACTATTGTTTTCCGATATGAGAATGAATATTTCACCTTATCCCTTTCGGACCGACGCATAACTACACTAAAGTAATTATTCTTGTCTTATATATTTTTGCTATTTTTAAAGGGCCGAAGTTAATGATACCTCAGCATTACCAAGTATATTAAGGAGGTAGATCAAGGCTGACGATTATTATGCTTATAAAGGTAAAATTAGTTTTCTAAAGTAACATTATAAAGAGGAAACATTTGTGTTTTTCTATGTATGTATATTAGAAAGCATTTTCAAGGAGTGACATAGGCTTTAATACGTTCTCAAAAAAATAAGGTAAGTAAAATAAGTAGCAGCCCATTAACGTCCCACTGCTGGGCACAGGCCTGACTCATATGAGACAGGGTTTTTAGAGCATAGACTCACCACGCTGCTCCACCGCGGATTGGCAAGCATAGTACATATGTGCACTCTCTATTCCTCGTTTGCTCTCATAGACCAACGTGACGGCAATCCCACATGAGCGGAGAGCGACCCGACGGTTTAATGTGCTCTCCGGGGCATTCTACGTAAATGATGCGAAGAATTTAAAAATGTATTAGTGAGATATAAATTCGTTGTATAGTAAAATCTGCATATTGATTAGATTTTGAATGTGTGTAACTAATAATCTGAAAGGAAGTAATTAAAAACTAAGTGAAATTAAACTTTTATGTTTACTAAAATAAATGTTTAGTCCGACTTAGTAGACTTTCTTATGCGGGACTTGAGTAGTATAAAATTAATATATGAAATGTGGCCCATATAGCATTTGTGGCCCTTCTATAAGAAAAGGTTCCTGACCAATCAGGTAGATGTATCCAAAATAGTAAAATACAGGTAAAATTTTCAATTTAATCGTGCCTTTGTCTAGATAATTCAATTTGATATCATTGTGAATAAAACCCGCCAACCGTAATCCGGATTAGCCACAATAGTATATCACCTAATCTTATTTTACGGCAATTTTCCTTTCCATAAACATAAAACATCGGCTGCGTTATCTTCGATCTGCCTCGAGGTTTTATTGTGCGAGGTGACAATCCGGCCTTCCAGAAATCTGTCCCGCGGCGTGTACCACGCGGCAATAACCATTATTCGGTCCCAATTTGTATTACGAACATTTAAAAGCCATTGTTTTTTTGTGAAAGAATTACAAATTTTATTATCTACAATAGAGTACAATGGTGTAAGTCACAAGCTACGCCAGATATTTTCGTCCAATAACCCTCAGTGCCTGAAGACCAAAGTCTTCGAACAGTGCGTGTTGCCAGTGATGACATACAGTTCTGAGACGTGGTCGCTGATGATGGGCCTCATGCGGAAGCTCAGAGTCACTCAGCCTGCGATGGAGAGGGCTATGCTCGGAGTTTCTCTACGTGATCGAATCAGAAATGAAGAGATCCGTAGTAGAACCAGAGTCACCGACATAGTCCTGCGAATCGCGAACCTGAAGTGGCAATGGGCGGGGCACATAGTCCGAAGGACCGATGGACGTTGGGGGCCAAAGGTGCTGGAGTGGCGACCCCGCACCGGACGGCGCAGTGTAGGGAGACCCCCCACAAGGTGGACCGACGACATAAAGAGGGTCGCCGGTAGCCGCTGGAGCCAGGCGGCGCAAGATCGGGCCTTGTGGACGTCATTACGTGAGACCTATGTCCAGCAGTGGACGTCCATCGGTTGAAGCGACGACGACGACGAACTCACAGGGAACGTCTATGAAAGAAAGAAAAGATATCGTATATCAACATCTAATATATAAAATTACCCTGTTACAATGTTAGATACCGTACGCCTCCGAAACGGCTTTACCGATTCTTACCAAATTTTATACGCGTATTCAGTAGGTCTGAGAATCGGCTATTATATATTTTTCATACCCCTAATTTGTTTTTAAATTTTGGGTCGAAATTATTTATTTTTAGTTTTTTGTAATACATAACACAAAAATATACACCACTTTAAATTTTTTAATAGCGATAATAGTAATTATATGGCAAAACAACGTTTGCTGGGTCAGCTAGTATGTATAAAAACATAAAAATAGTGAATGTACCTCATATAACCTAAGAAATAAAATTTGCAAGATTACTAAAATGATAGAAACGCGAGGGAGTAAACGAATTGCTCTAATTTAAATTTAAATATAATAAATTATCATGATATTGTAAAAAAAAAAATACAAAGTACCCGTCTGAGTTTATTCTGGGCTCTTCTTAAGACAGAGAGCAAAGGAACCCTTATATTACCAAGTGCACTCTTTATTCCTTCACACTCATAGTGAGATGTGACGGCAATCCGACACGACTGGAGAGAGATCAGGTGTAGGACCGACGGCTTAACGTGCTCACCGAGGCCCACCGGCAACTTCCCAATTTCGGGAAAATACTGAATATTTCTTAATAGAAAACTTTAACCCAGGACCTCATATCTGTAGTGGGACAAGCTTATCACAAGAGCAACGAGGCACTTGAATTCAAGTTATACTTATTTTGTGACAATGTTTAAAAAAAATATTTATCACTGTATTACCTTTTGATGTGTTTTACCCGTCATGTTTTATCTGGTATATAATCATCGAAATTACAGAAACGTCAAAATATCTAAAATGAAATTTGACCGTTTATAGGTAGTGGCCATATTAGTAAATATTTTATATTACTTATATAGATATGCTGAAATGGTTTGGGCATGTAGAGAGAATGAATTAAAGGAGACTGACAAAAAAGATTTATGAGTCAAGAGTGAATGGGTAAGTTGGAAGGGGAAGACCAAGGCGAACGTTCTTGGCCAGGACGTTTCACATAAGGGCCAGGTCAAGAGTACTCCAAACCGACGAACTTGTATAAAAGGTTTGATGAGAAAGAAGGAAAGGAGATATGCAAGGATCGTGGCAAGTGGAAGGACGTGGTCTCTGCCTTCCCTTATGTGAATGAGGCGTGTTGCTATGTATGTACTTTATAGATTTAGGTAAACTTCTACTACAACACCATAGAAATCCTTGAAAAACGTTGTTTTGTGTAAATAAAAATCGGCTATTTCTGTTCACTTAAGTGTTATTCCTAGAATTTAAATTGAAATTTTTATTAGAGGTCTATTTTGAAATTATAGTGCCTTGTTACAATTACAGTATTGTCGGGAGTGTCATATTCAAAAGGGTCCGTGCGTGCTCAGGTAATGCCGCACTCTAAAGCCGAGTTTTTGTCTGAGCCCATTGTAATAACCTGCTGGCAGAGAGTGCAATCCATCCTTGTCAGTGACAAAACCATCTGCTCTTTGTTCTTGTTTAAAAAATTAGAATTACAATCATACAAAACGTAAGAAGTAAACGGCCCTACATCCTTGTTGTTTAAAACTAACGTTAAAGTGGAAAATAAAAGTTTATGATCAACGATTAAGCAAGTAGCTTTTCCAAATATTTCCAGAAAAAAAGATACTATTTATTTCGGTTTTTATTGTCTAAAGCTAAGATTTTGGTAGTGTAATTGGAAGAAATATTAAATTAATCAATAAAAAATTAACTTGCGATCCTGTTAATTGTATCTATATTATTAAATTTAAAGATGTAAAATTCCCTTTATCGTGATTAACCTTATATATTTTTTTTAATAGAAAGCTTGCAGATTCTTACAACCTATAAAAAGAAATAGTTTATAATCTAATCATATATTTATAAAATAGCCAAATAGACACTTTATAACTAATTAAATAGCTCATATTGATCGGTGTAAGCAAAACGTGCTTAAAACACATATAATGTTTCCCAATAATGTAACAAATTTAATTTCACAATAAGTTGCTCCTGCTGTCTGTTACCTAAGGTAACTTTTAAATTATCCAACGGATTTTAATAGAGTTTTGAGCAATAGATAGAGCGACTCTAGACGAAGGTTTACATGTGTAATAAATACATATTTATAGTACAGAAAAGTCGAAAAATTCTAAGACTTGTAATGGGATGTCTTAACAAACGTGTTTTTTGTGTTTTTGTGCTCTTAAATCAAAAATGCTGACTAAACCTATCTTGATGGTATAAATTTTTCTCTGAAGAATAATCCACAGTAACCATATCTATCTTTGACATATTAAAAAAAAATATGTGTAATTTACCAAGCCATTTTATATACAATACAGTATTATTCCTTATACAGTTAAATACGTTGTACATATCATGTAGATCAAAACTGCCCTAATTGGTTTTCATTAAAATGGATATCATGGAGGCGGGAGGTACGTTTCACATTTAAATCTCAGACGCAGTTTCGCTGATCAGCTAATATATCAGTCTACTTATTATGTTGTTTCTGAACACATATTGATGATATTGGATCTAAAATAAAATATCTTTTGCTCATACGCAGCAGTATTCCTTCATTATTATATAAAAAAATTTACATATCTCGTATTTTTATGTAATAAACCTGGTGAGACTCTGCGGGTGAGTACGTGAGATGTGACCCACTCGATGTAGGAAATAATTTATGTTGGGTGACATATTTTATTGACATTCTATGGAGCAATCAAGGCTAAATCTTTATACTGGTACTTCAAACATCCTTATCTTTATTATGAACTAGCTGACCCAGCAAACTTCGTTCCGTTTCAGAATCAATAAATAAAAAAAGCTGAATGATTATAGCATAATGTTTCAACTTTAGGAAGAAATGTGGTCAAAGCTCAAAAAGAATTCGTTTACGACCAGATTCCCGCCAAAGTCCATAGAGTTTTATAGTTGCAATCAGAAATTGTTGGTTGTCAATGTCAAAAACGAAAGGTATTAATACTTTTTTAATTTTATTTCTGAACGACGAGACGAACATATAATGTTTGACAGGGATATATTTTAATGGAAAGCGAAATTGTTGTTTTAACTGTATTGAAAGCTTTTTTTAAATTGGCTCTCCTGTTAAACCTTCCCTGAAATTCCACAAATTGTAAGTTGAATAAAAAATAGTATTTTTATAATTTATTTTGGGAAAAGAAACTTCATCAATTTTTATATTCTCTAGACTTCGTCTGCTTCAACTTCATATAACTACTGCAGCTTTCGCGATGTTAATAGTTTTTAAACCAGTTCCCTTAGTGGGATTTTGGCCAAAACGGTTTAAATGATCAAACTATCACATTTAAAATTATTCAAAATCAAATCCATCCAGTCGTTCTCGAGTTTTAGCGAGACTAACGAACAACAATTGATTTATATAGATTAGTTGGAATCCGATATGGTATTATGGTAATTTTCGATTTTCAGTTTTACGGTGCCATAGGATTTATTTTGCTAAATTTCGCTATTTAAGACACATCGGTGAATAGTTTCAAAGTATATAACGAAAGTAGAAACATTTTTTCTATTTTATATATATAGATAGATAAGTCTATAGAGCCGCGATTGTATAATGGATAAACAATGGTTAGAAGAAAGTCGTTGATCAAATTGTAACCAGATGCCACTAAGTTTACTTTATATAACTATTATAAGGTTTTATGTACAGTTTTCTTGACTGAGTGATATTTAGGCCTCTCGATCAATATAATTTTATGAAAAGTATCAATGTAATAATCCCCATGGTTTTGATACTGGACTGGTTTAGTCATTAGAAAGATTCTTCTGATAACTTACTGACATTGCATATTATCGTTTACTTTGCACTAACTATTAAGCCTTCGCTGATAATGTCTTGAGTACTTTGGTTTATGAGACTACAGTTATCGTCTTGACTCCGTAACTAACTTGGCACCCATAAACTATAACTTAATAGTCGTTTTATTCATAAGCTTTAAGATAAGACTTCAGTGACTGAGTTATATTTTGTCTTCCTTTAACTTACAGACGCAAACAAGCTAAAGAATAGAGCCGTCGTTTGACCTCTAAAACAGTCGTAAAACAGAGGGTGTTCTAAGATGTATGTCCTTTTTTTTGTATTTACATACCTATAGTGACCTAAATATTGTCTTTCTAATACTAAAGCTTGTCACCTTGGTAGCTCTTTCTAATGATTAACTTATCTGTATACAAACAGGTAATATAAAAAGTAATAAGTATTATTACGATTGAAATTTGAACAAGAATTTTATAATGGCAGGAATGAAAATAAAAGGGTATATAATAGTAAACAGCCTTATTTAAATGTTTTTCCTTTTTCATTTAATTTAAATAGTCATGTACATATTTAGTCAGTGATAAATTTTGCGTTAAAATCAGACATACTATTTTGAATTTGCACTAAGTAATACTATTCTCATATTATTCTTTATTATATTTTTTTATTTTTTCTTTTAGCTTTATTTTGGAAACAAACAGTACATTTTATACAAAATAATAATAAAATATATGATAATACCTTACAACCAAAACAGTTTCCTATAATACAAATGTCTTATAATTACATGAGAAAGAGAAAAGACAACGCAAAACATACTATTTAACCTACTATGTAATCTACTTCTAAATATTAATCTTTATGAAGTAGACTATTATTGATATTTAGTTTGAATTTTGTAAGAGAGAGATGAAATGTTTACAGCTCCTTCTTATGAATGTATTCTCTGAATTTCTTGAATTCTTTAATACTTAAATCATACTTTGAATGCCTTAAAACGATACTAACGTTGATACAAAATAAGAACTGTCACTAGGCGAATATTGCTTCTTTCCCCTGTGCCACCCCTTATTCCAAACGTCCCGCTCAAGAATATTAAGTCCACCAATCACAGTCGTCGTAAAAACGACGACTTTTTAAATTTCAGAATTTCCGGACTGCGTTAAACCGGATGTAGTGCATGTAAATGTTTCACTGATATAATTATAAAGACCTCAGCATAATAAATAAATGTAGTAATTTAATAGCAAACCACAAATAAAGCAATCATGATCGCTAACACTCTATCATTTCTTTATATGGTATGTTCAGTAAAACATTAATTAAAAATTAAAGCAGACACTTCAAGTTTGTTTATATCTATAAGATTACCAAAAGCGTATCAAATGTTCATCGTTACCACACGGGTAATTTAAGTTTTACCGGAAAAAATTACCACGCAACCCATATGGTGTGTAAGGAGATATTTTACCTCAAGTTTTGGGTTTCTTGTTACTCGAATTGTTAAAAAATAAAACGTGAAGACGGTAACATGATATCCGACCGCTATAAGGTTACATCTAGCCCCTTCACGCATCGAAAAAATCCTGAGTTATTACTATTTTATTATAAAAAACTTAATCGTTTGTTTGTTTCTCGAAATGGTGATGATTAACTACCTTTTCTACAACTTAATATTGAGGCATTAACTTTTTTATTTCAATAAACTTATTGCATTAAGTGGAGTATAAATAATGGTAAAGGTAAGAGTACTTGCTTCTATCACATATCGATTCGAATACCGAGTGGGTAAAATAAAAATCAAAATATTCTTTCTCTGTTGGTAACAAATCTACTACCGGTTCACAACGTTGATTCCGCTGAGATGAAACCGGCAAGAAACTCAGCGGTTACTCTTTTAAATATAGTTTAGTCCGTTACAATGTGTAATAGTTTGCTTTTGTGTGCAACTGGAATGCAGTCCAAATATTTCTGTCGCTGAAATAATCTTCAAAATTAAAATACGGCTTTTGTAAAAGGATGTTTCTCAAAATTATAAAGAGGCAAATCCAAAACTGATTGCGGTATTATTAAAAATAAGTATGCTTACCCCGACAAATGATTTGTCAACCTTCTTCATCCTAAAATGTGGCATTATAAGCTTGTTTTTATTTCTTGTTTAAAATTGTATATGCTCTTTTTGCTGTACAAGTGAATATTTTTACGGATATATAATTTTTTTTTCAATATTTTGCGATAATAGAATTTCATGTTTCTTTAAATTTTTTTCTTAAAGAAGCACGAGATCCAAACTTATATAGTTTTCCGCGGTATTTACATTGTAGGTTGAATATAAAATAGTAGTTTTATAATTTTTTTTGGGAAAAGAAACTTCATCACTTTTTATATTCTGTAGACTTCGTCTGCCATATAACTACTGCAGCTTTCATGATGTTAATAGTTTGGAAACCAGTTCCCTTAGTGGGTTTTTGGCCAAAACGGTTCAAATAATCAAACAATCACATTTAAAATATTAGTAAGATTTTAAATCTAAATGTTATTAAATATAAATAAGTAGCTTACCTTATTCTTAAACGATCAACCATCTTGGATAAAATAATTTGCCGGCCAAAGTCGCAGACGTAAACAACTGTTAGATAAATAGAATTTGTTGATAAAACACTATCTACTACCCGAGAGATTTGTGTGCTAAAATGTTTATTTGACTAAGATTCTTCGTTTCCGTTGAGTTATCTACAAGCCTTATCAGAAGGCTTTTATTTTTTTCCCCCGACCTATACCAATATCTGCCTCGTCATCGCGTTCGCCAACGTACGTGTAAATTGTCCATATCCTTAGCTTATCTTTGTTTGAAGTTATTTTGAATACATCGTCGCTTTAAAATCCTAAAGTTATGCTAATGTAAAGTATTGCAACCAGATTTTAAGGTTTACGATGGATATCCCTTAACGATGATTAAAGTCGCCCTGATAGCTATTATCAATAGGAAGTCTATTGTTTATTGCTATTCCTTTTGCTATCTTCGGCTTAAGTATTTTTTTTGTATAATCCGTTTTAAAAGTTCCTCTTTTCTTATTTTTTATTAAACCATATTTCGCAGAACGAATGTATGGACATTCGTTCTGCGAAATATGTCGAAAGTATCCAAAAAATCTTTAACTAAGGTCTGTGTGTCATATACTATTCATTGGACAGTGAACTGGTTAGAGTGCTCAAATTCAATGAAAATATATTGGTACGTTTAAATGCTACTCCAAAATTTATGTTTATGTAACAATCAGATCTTATTCACTTCTGATGATATGACCAAAATTGAAAATTCGATGATAAGAAGTAAAACTTTATAATCTATAAATATTATAAAGGATTATAATATGGGAAAATCCGTGATAATTTCAAATCTACCGTGTATAGCACGAGTGATAAGTGAGTATTTGAGTTTAATAGTCCAAAATCGTTTAATCATAGTGCCTTTCGACGTGAATACGTCTTTAAATTCGGTGGATACAGTTCGGTGTTGTAGCTAATTATCTATCGCCTCTATCTGAAATTCAAATACAACACTGGATAGCTAAAGGATTGAAGAATTGATTACACTAAGTAAGGACAGTAACACATGGCGCTCGGTTGAGGAGGAAGCCCCGTTACGAGACCCGAAGAGTATCTATAACTCAGATACATTTCCAAAATCGTCTAAGCATTATTGCCTTTTTAATGAGACCGGTATGGGGTATATTATACCGGTATGGTTTCAGTCTATGAAATAATTTCAGTATTATAAGTGCGTGAATAATTGGAACAACCAAGGCTTTCCTTCACGTGCCTTCGAGGAACCATTGAGGGTTTTGACCACAGATCCCGTGACCCAGTGATAACTCACAAAAATATATTGTGACAAATTGACGGAAAAAGACCAAGAGGAAGAAGTCCTTTGCACTGGAATAATGAAATTCGCATCACTCTAAAGCCAGATCTCTGATGCACTCTACTCGTATATCGAGCAGAATTAAAGTAGATGGTGTAGAAAAACAAGAATATTATGAACCCGAGCATTGGGAAAACTATCTAGTCACACTGAGAGAAAGAAAAATTGTATGGGTTTACACATATAAAATTTCTTAAGATATAAATGATAATATTTTTCAAATGTGCTGTGGCAAGACTCGACGCAGTCTACAGCTAGCTGGAATTACACCCATCAGTGCGCCAGGGATATCGGCAGACAGACAATATAAACTAATATGAATGATATTGTTATTTTAATAAATACTGTTTAATACCTTATTCAGAGAGCGCCATTCGTAATGCTTCCCCTTCTAAGCGAGGCTGTCGCTTAGAGAATTAACAATGAAATATTTCAATAAACATCTAACGTCGGCGCTATATAAATATGGGCTCGAGTCCTTCTCGTAAAATATCTTCACTAGTGATTCACCTCGGTTTAGAACTGACTGACTAATAAATAAAAACAGATATAACAGTTTAGTAACAAAATATTAAGTATCATTAAGGTAATTTAAAAATTGTTTTAACATCAATTGATGAGTTGAGACCTCATAATTAATTGGTTAATAAATGAGATTCAACATGGCGCTTTAAACAGGCTCACGATGATAATTTTCGCTGTTAAGCAGACTGAAACGATTTAAACAAAAATGTTTACTAGTTTTCATCAAAAAACTTAGTGGTACCTAGGACTCAATAACGGATTTTTTGGCACGAATTCATTTGTCTAATCACTAGGCCATGACGTCTTTTTTTGTTGTTATCTAACATTACATGCTCGTGTTAATTAATATATATACATATATCAGGTTCAGTACATATAATGTTTGAAAAAACTATAAAAAAAGCCTTCTTTTTAATTGGTAAATGTAATTTATCATTAAAACTAGGCTAGACTGTCTTGATATTTTTAAGTCTTAGCTAAGGTTTTTTTGAATCGGAAGAAATCAATTTCTTTTTACTAAACAACTTAACAGAGTAGTCATTTTGTGAATGTCTTTTAATTATTACACAAACCTTTTATTAATTTTTTTGTATTAGTGAAACTGAATCAAAATCAGTTTCTTTTGTTTCTAATAGGTTAGCGCTTGACTGTGATCTCACCTGATGATAGTTTAAGATGGAAGCTCGCTAATCTGGTTATAAGTAATTTACCTCCTCTGGTTTTCACACAGCATCGTACCGGTACATAAATCGCTTTTGTTGGCGGTACGGCTTTGCTGGTAAGGTGGTAGCAAGCCACGGGAAAAACCTGCCACCAATCCATACTCAGACATATTAGAAAATGCAATTTTCTATTATCTCCCTACGGGGAATCGAACTCAGGATCTCTGTTAGCAAAGCCAGTAGTCGCATCACTGCCACTAGAGCAGTTAAGAAAAAGTAAAAGGTAAAATACCCAAATAGAGATTTTGTTTACGTTAAAAAAAGATACGAAGCGTTGGCGCTACATAAATATGGGCTGTCGTCCTTCTCGAAAATATTCTTTATGTAAATAATGTTGACATTCGGGATAATATGGAGTGAGGCCTAAATAAATTTAATTTCACGGCTCCTAGTGGAGTTTTTAATCCGCCCGTTTGTAATATGTCATGCGAGACAGGTGTGGCTTAGGCAAAACACGATTCTTACGTGATGAGAATAAGTGTTTAATTAAAAATTTCATTTCTCGCTCAATTCAGCAGAGATTTTGTTTATTTTAAATTGGGGACCGTCGTTGTTTTGGTAATTTTGATACTAAAATGAAATGGACGCAACGAGATTGTGGATTTAGTAGACAGATTTAATGTAAGAGTTTCTTTAATAAAGGATTTTTGTATATTGTTATGGCAGAAGAAATGCTTAATGCTGCTTTATAAGCGTGGGTTTCTTATCATAAATTGTACTTAGACAAATGATACATAGTTTTTCAGTAGTAATGTGTAAATTAAAAATAAATTTTAAACATAAAAACTATTCTCAAGTTGCTTTTTTGCTTTTCCACGGATTCTTGGATATGTGTCAGTTTTAAACGAATCGAAATTAAGCCCAGGGCTTCATGATCTGGACCAGAATCATCTAAACACTAAACGAACGATAAAAACTTTAGTTCAAGTAAAGACAACATAGGTAAAACGTTACAAACCGCCTTTAAATTGTATTCATTTGCATAGATTAAATATTACTTAATACTAAAAAATTATGTATGTATTCTAAGGTGAATGCATAAGCAATGCTTAAATTACACGCTAAGCAATAAAGCATTGTTATTTCGTAATTAAAATTTCATTTCGTGGCCTTTTTGAACACATTTGTTTCGTTTTAATTTGAGAACAGCAACAGTTCTGTTTGTGTTAAAATGATGAACGCGATCTGATGTAGACGGCAGCATTAAAATTAGCTTTGAATAGTTCCTCCGTATGAAATGCTCATTTCATATGTTTACTTACATTAAGTGTATATGATTTTGAACAAAATTTCAATATAATTATAGATTTCATTTAGCTATACACCGTTATATCGTTTTTGATGCATATTTTTCTAACAGTAACTGTTCTAGTTGGCTATTGGGTCCGTCAATTTTAGATCATTCATTTAAAGACCCAAAATTACGTTTTCATAACATCTTGGGATAACTGCTAATGCATATTTAATTTATTGGCAAATATAGTTAAGTATTAGATAAAAACACAGTGTATATAGTAATTGACAGGTCTTAATATCGTTTTGTAAAATGCTGTATTATTTGGATTAATATTAATATAATGTAGAACCTTTCAGGTTAGCTTTAGAGGAACTTAGGAACTTTAATTTTTAATTACATGAATTAACCAGTCCTAAGGTGGTTTTTGTGTTTTCGGTGATAATAACGAAAAGAAAATATTTTGTCATCATATCTGTATCGAATGGTCGTACTTTCGGATCTATTTTAAGTGACGAAAGTGCCACATTGCCTTTTGATTAAATAAATGCGCAATTTAGTGCGCATGCTTCAAATTTTCGGCGCATACGCGTTTCTTTTAAATGTTGTCACCGTCGCAGGAGGCGGGATACTAGGCGGCGCTTGTTTGCACACCTGCTTCTGCCTCCATGAATCTTTAATCTGACACACCTGGGGCACTAGAACTTCTGGTGTCTCACGTATAAAGAGGGTTCCGCTGTGTTTTATAGAGTATTGCAAGGCCTCCTTCCTCGCTGAATCCCACACTCTTGACCCTTTCAGGTCGAGGTAATCGCGAAATGTATTTCCCAGCGCAACAAAAGAAGTTTCTTTTAAATGTTACAATATGTCTAATGTACTTTTAAATGTTAGGTCCGCTTTTTTGATATCTCAAATTAAATTTTCGTGCGCATATATGATTATCACGCGGTCGACATTGTCATATTTTCGGCCCTGGAAGCGTAATATACTATAAAACGTCGTATAGTGGTCATCATATATTACCATTTAAACGTTTTTTCTAGGTAAAAAAGACCTAAAACTTTCATGCTTTATATTTATATGCCATAATTTTTCGTCTATGGCTTTAATTATCTAAATTTTGTTATTTATAGTTATAGTAGATTGATCGATATTTTTCATTATAAAAATCTCATGTAGTTAGCAATCATTGTAAAATTGTATTCAACTAGTTCTTTCTTTTCAAGTTGAGATAGCATTCCTATTGATACTGGATACGCAATCATCAGAAGTGGTTGCGGAATCCATTAAGGTGATAATTGGGTGGGCGTTCCATCGAACCATTACTGCATGCTGAAGCGTACTCCATACGCGCACTCGAGCTTTACGTGTTCATAGAAATTTTGTTCCTAAACTGACTGTAGTTTAAATATAATAAATTCAACAGTAACTGATTTAAAACAGAAAGAATTATTTATTAAATAAAAATATATCTAAACTAATATTATACAGAAGTACGTTTTCTTTCTATAATATATTACTTTCACAAATTAAATTAAGAATCCCAAATAAAAATGCATTAATGTAACCCACAGTGTTAAAAAATTGGTTACAAAAAATCTGTCATGGCGTGCGCTGGGGAAACTATTGATGATGAAACAAAAAATATTTGATAATATTATAGAAGGTATTAATAATTACAAAAAAGTCTACGATACCATACGCCCAACTACTGTAGTTATGTCACTATAACTACTTTTTACATTTTAAAAGTTAATAAAAGTGACGACAATAATCAAACCATATTTTTCATACCTCTGTATTAATACGTATACTATTAAAAGATATTTTATTAAAGACCGTTTCAATACCTGTAAAATACTTTTTAAATTATTAAAATCTGACATTCCATTCAAAAGATATAAAATCTCGAATCTAAAGAAAATAATGAATCATTCACCAGCTTCCTCCCCAAGTCCTGCATAAAGAAATTTCATTACAATACTATATTTTTGTAAACAGTTCATAGAGCATTTAAATAAGCAATTTATAACTAGTTCTGAGAATGCTTCGGCATGCTTGACAAATCGCGGTTCCTTATTCAGAGCAATACAAAATAACTTGACTATATTTGCTTGGATTTCCGCAAAATGGCGATTAAGTCTATCAATAATTATTTATGAAGGAGGAGTGATTATTAGACCATATCAGAAGGAAGGTGCAGT
This sequence comes from Elymnias hypermnestra, assembly GCA_015832385.1. NCBI lineage: Eukaryota > Metazoa > Arthropoda > Insecta > Lepidoptera > Nymphalidae > Elymnias > Elymnias hypermnestra. The sequence goes on from JACTOM010000929.1 coordinate 2,315,100, forward strand.
GGTTGTATGAAAACGCTTAAACGCAATTCATGCAATATACACTTCGATAAGGAATTGTTAAATTACTTACCTATCTGTAAATTTTTAAATAGAATATATGTATGGATTTTCTGTAAACAATTATAAGGTATTTTGATCCCAAATCACTCGCAATTTTAGTAAAACTTTGCAATTCTGTGAACGTTAGAGAAAATAGTATATGGTGGTAATTGCTTTAATCGAAATAAAATCAATTAAAATAAGACACAGGACTGAGCTTGTTGTAAGCTCTTTTCAAAAAAGAGCACGAAAGGATCCTCGGAACTTCGAATTCTAAGTGGTTTTTTAATCAATTGGTTTAATCAACTAGTTCATGAATTGTACATTGGAAATATTATATGAATAAAAGCTCGATTTGACTATTTAAATGTCCTATAAAGGCCTACGTAAACAAATTTTTAATATGAATGGCAAAGCTTGTTAGACACATTAAAACTACTATTAATTGCATTACGACTACTAACATTTCTTTTAGTATTATTTAATGGAATGTGAATTGCAAGGAGAACAGTTATGTTTGCGGAAGTTATAAAAATATGACAATAAAGCCTATACAAGTAAATAAATTTAGAATGTTTGATTGTTATTTTAAATTAACAAAATTTCACTAAATGGGAATGGTGATTATGTCAAAAATTTTTGTTTGCCTGTACGCTTGCTTCCGATTCTCTCTCAACTTTCATTAGTATATAGCTAAGCATGATTATAAGAATATACTGTGGCTACTGTTTGTGAAATTGCGCAAAGAACAGTTAGGGTTTCCATGAAGAAGTTCAGTCAGAAAAGAACCTATATTTCTCTTCTCTGAAACTAGTGTTGCTTCACGGTTATCGGTTTCTAAGATTACAAGTTTTATACGTGTATACAAATTAGCCGTCTGGCCGCTGATCGTTTGGTTGGTGGACGTTTCAGGTTATTTATAAAGATCTATTTATTCAGCTGAGCTTTATTTCTGACCTGGATGCTTGTCGCGACTGTTTGTTATATTTTAGATATCATTGAATATTTCTAATTGAAACAGGTTTGTACATACAATATTATTAATTTTTTATTACTTTTTTCAATTTCTTTGACTCATTTAAATATCTTATTTTTTATCTATAGTAATTTACCTTTCATTTACTGGGCTGCTTTAGACAAATTCGAAAATGCTTTTTATATAATAGATTCAATAAACATTCATTGAACAAATGGTTTAACGTTTGTTGATCTCACTTCGTAAAATTAAAAGTATTAACCCTTCCTAATACTAATTTAGTATTGATGTACCTTAACATTGTTACTTTAAAACAAGTACATTTATATGTATGTTTAATTCTACCATACGTGTCTATGTGACGGAAGGCTAAAATAACTGGTTCGATTTTGATTAAATTTTTTGTGTAATGCAGGTAGTTTAAAGAACTATTTCAAATGTAATTCGATCCTGACTTTCCCATGTTTCATTGGGATCCCTTGGCACACCTAGTTGTTTATATATTTCGCTAATTATGTCTTTATAAGCTGTTAAAAAACATTTAACGTGATATAAATTTCAAATGTATTGTTAGCTCATTTGATATATACGCAGAAAACCATTTATTTTATTACGGTACAAGTTGTGTATGATGTAACCGATACGTCAAAAGCCCACGCAGAATAACGCTTAGAAATTAGTATTCCGGTGATCGATAGTCGGGTTCATTCAAAATAATGGTACTAGGTTCTTCACTCAATCACGACAAGGGTTTCGTGTTAGTCTTGTGGCAATTTGCTCTTAAATAAATGGAGATGTCAGCGCTACAAAAAGCTGCGATCGATCAGAGGCTGCGCGCACGCATGCAACGTATGCTACTTATGTCGTTGTATGTGTGAAAGTTTGACGGCCTCTCTGGGGCAATGGTGGGAGTACTTGTTTCCTTAGCAGAAATTGTGGAGTCGATTCCAGGCAGCACAAATTTAAAAAATCGCATTGTCTATTTGTCTGAGTCTATTGCTTGCTAGTATGTAGACGTAGAGCCCGCATCTGAACTTTCAGCGAGGCAATGTATTTCGGCAATGGGTGAAATAAATCATAGACGACCGGCTTCTCGGTACGACTTCTTCAGGCGAAGTGTTAGTGTATGGAACTCTTAAGACAGCTTTTTTATTGCTGACAGCTGAATGTGATCTCACCCGTTTGTAAGTGATCATACAATCTAAAGTAGAATAAAGTAATTTATCTATCCCACACATCATCGTAGGGGAATGCAATTTTTGTCTTGAAAGCTTTGCTGGATAGTAACTACCTACGGCCGAAGCCTCCCACTAGTCCAGACATATTAAAAAAAATTAAAAGTGCGTGCGTACAAAGTACACATTCCAGAAGCGATGTTTCTTTGGCAAACCAATTTTTAAATTTTGTTTACATTTATTAAAATCTAAAGCTTTAATTTTCCGAGACTTAGAGAAAGGGGAAAAGGAAGATATGTTAGGAATTTTATGAATTTAATTGTCGTCATTTACCATTTTTACTTTTTATTTTTTAATTGTCATTAAAATTAATTAATTGAAATCTTAAATGGCGATTTGGAAATAAAAATAAAAAAAATTACCCTCATGCGCTTGAAGAAGTTTCACTTCAAAAACAATTTGTTAAATTTGCACTACCTGGAATCTATCCCAGAACGCTGTTAAGGAAGGGAGCTTTTGCATTATTGCGTTAGCGATGCCTTTTCTGATACTTTACTTGCGCCATGTCTTATGTAGTAGGTGTACCATAAAGAGTATATACTATTTGAATGTTTATTCGACCCCTAACGAGGTTAAAAGATTACGTGTAACATGAGCACCGGGAAAGTTCTGGTGACCTATGTCTGACGCCGACGGGACGTCATGGCGTGTCCATCAAATGCCACCGCTGACGAGTCATTCTGAACTCAGTTTAAACCCAGTTCAAAATCTGACAGCTCCCCAACCATGATCGATGACGCCGTACGGAATTTGACACCTCGAAATAAACTTTCTAGATTTAGCGTGTAATATCTTTGCAAGTTAAAACACCACTTCAGAAAATACGTTAGGACAGCAATCTATCAGATACCGTGTTCATGATGTAATTGCTGTAGGTGATATCAAAGCTGTCAAGCACAATCTACCCACTTCTCGTTCGGGTCTAAGCTCGTTTTTGGCACACTAAACTAGATGCCACTTTTTAATTTAGAAATATTGTGTCGCTTGGTTATTTGATATGACTTCTAATAATTTCGATTTGAATTTTCCAGAAATTAGGTAATTACTACTAAACAATACGCTAGTTCATTTACTACATGTAATATTTTGCGGCATTGTTAGAAAAATGCTGAAATTTACAATTTTTAGGGCACAACAGTTACTGCCACCAATTAAGGTTCCGGTAAGATACCGCAGGGATGTCGGCTTTACGTCACAAAAGCCTAATCATAGTCAAAAGCTTACCTCAGATACAAAAAGTATTACATAAATATATATATTTTTTATGGCACACAAAATCCCACGGTTATAATTATCAGCGGTTTTAATATTTCATGTGCTTACGTCTCAGCGTGATGCCACACCAGAAATAATATTTGAACTCCTGTTGTGTTGCCACACGACCGGTATATTTATTTACCGCCAATGCCTATTCAGTGCTTAAATGTGTCCCATTTGAGTCGTCGCTATGACAAAATTCTTTAGTTAGAGCCGTAATTGAATAGGCGGTTGGGATGAGACACGCGACCCTAAAATAGTTATTGCTGAAATAAATGCTCGCAGCACTATTGTATTTGATCCGAGCGCATTATTAAACAATTCAAAGCATTCATCTAACAGCCCCATACTAAAAATCACTGTCATAACAGTCCGTAATGTTTTTACATTTCCCGTGCATTATCTAAATCGCGAAACGCACTTAGGACTGCAGTAGTTTATTGTAATGTTTAAATTTTACAAACAATCTTGTCGTGTGCAACGACTGCATTGTTGTTGCTTTTACTTTAAATTAAGGATATTCAATAAAGAAGTTTGAAACTGTGTAGGTGGAGACCACACACATGCCCCACTAAGTCCCCCTACGCAAATACACGAAGCGTCAGCGTTAACCATGCTTATGGATTCCTCCTACTATCTATACTTATTTACGTAATCACTTAGCACCAGTGGGGCTAATCAGTATGATACACGGCCTACCTCTATCAATACAAGATTCCATTCTTTTCCTTGTTAACATTTCGATAACCTTAAGTACTTTCATGCATCAAATCTTTTGTTTACGCGATCACTTTGCGTAACGAGTTTTTCTGTTCCACTAATGTTGCTTAAAGAAAATCAATAGAAAGTGTGCCTAAAAACTTATATATTGCCATGTTTTTTTCTGTTCAACATTGTCACAATAAAGGACCGTAAAATGTGAGTCACATTGCAACATCGCGACAATACAGTATTTAGGGACAAGGACCAAAATAAACAAACGTGACACAATTGGGGAAATAAAATATGCTGGCACAATGCATGGGCCAACCAGCACGTCATAATAAGGCATCGCCCTTTGTGCCATTGGTTGTAAATCATACAATTCTTTGAAGATAATGGTGGATCATAAATAACGGCACCAAAATTCGACTGCTCAGTCCTCTACTGAGACGTTTTGGGAAGAGAGCTGAACATTTTAATGGCAGAACAAATTAATCAATGAAATCGCAGCAGAGATTTCTTTTGGATACGTATTATCATTTTTTAAGTTCATTCCAAAAAATAAATAAATATGAAGACTTTAATAATTAGTTTGATTATGTATTGTAATACATATATGTATTGTAATTTTACTTTAACTCATTTGGATACGCTTAATCTAAACATTTACAACATAAAGTGTTACGATTGGTAATTATGTGAATTTAATAGCGTTTCGGTTTAAATTAAGCCGAACTGTAAAATATTGAACTGCAGCCACTTCCAATTTTTATGGGTTCGTAAGAAAGCAATTAAAGTTGAGCATTATGATAGTATTGAAGAATTTAACGCGGTCGATGTTGTTACGAGCTTAATGGTTCAGTGCACCCCTGAATAAACAAGCCTATTCGAAGTTAAATTTGCTTACACCGGATATGGCTGCCACTCGAACAAATCCATCATGTATATCTTTAAATAAAGACTTGGGTTATCTGAACCGCTACTAAAACTAATAGACTGTTTCGGACAAAGAAATCTTTTCGCTAGAAAGGATGTGATTGCCCTGGAGATTTTATGACCAGTAAATCACGCGGTTATGAGTTTCTAAATAATAACATTTTATTGGTCGCCGTCGCCGTGGAACTGATGAATGCCTACTTACCTACGGTTTATTGTGGAGGTTAGCTACCCGAGATTTATAGGTTTCCCTTGAGTTTATTGCTAATGCAACATATCTTGGAATGGGATTTAGATCGCTCATTTTACATAAATCTATATTTATTGGTTTTGATTTTACAATTTTATACCGCGTATGGTTGGGAACTTTTCATTCATATATTTTCAGAAAACCATAATATATTTTAATAAAATCGACGTGATCACTTCATACCTTCTTATAATTGTATTATTATTAAATTATTTTGAAATCTACAAAGATGGCTTCTGAGAAGTAACGTTGCTACACAGCAGGCACTTCCCTTTTCAACATTATGTGTAAAAGAATCTAGTGAATAAACAAACAATTTCAGAATAAAATGACACCCACAACTTAAACCTTCGGGTAACTGACAAAACATAAACTAAATTGATTGAAGGTTTTATTAAGCAAACAACGTTCAAAGCGAATTCGCATGTCTCACAGCGTGAAGCACCAATGGGTCGAACAGGGTCGCACCGGCTTCTATGCCTCCTGTGGTGTCTCAACTCGCCTCGGGACCCGCATGCCTTCAACTTTACATTTTGAATTTAATATATTCGTATTGTGACAGCACACACAGCTTCCATTACTCTGTTAAATGTTTAGTCACTTGGAAAATTTCCTTGATAAAATTGTTTCAAATGGTAACGCTCTTCAAATTCGATCTACAAGCTATTAGATAAATGTGACAAATTATAAATAGGTGTTGTATTGTGAAAAAGAGTGCGTATTTAATATATACTCTGGTGATTAAAATGGAGAAAGGTATGCTTAGATGGTTTGGGCACGTAGAGAGAATGAATGAAAGCAGACCGACAAAAAGGACTTATGAGTCAATAGTGAATGGGAATGTTGGAAAGGGAAGACCGAGGCGAACGTTCCTGGACCAAATCCAGGACATAAATATAAGGCCAGGTTAAAAGTACTCTAAACCGACGAAGTTGTATGAAAGGTTTAATCAGAATGAAAGAAGGAAAGGAGATATGCAACGATCGTGGCAAGTGGAAGGACGTGGCAAGTATGAGGCGTGATGCTATGTATGTATTTAATATATCAACTATAAGATAGATAAAACAAATTACTGCACTATTTCTAGTTTTATTTATAAGGACAAAATATCGTAGTATCTGTTTATCGTGTTTTGAAATACGAATTTTGTATATATTTTTTTAAAATTTCCCAATGAGACTTTTAAAGTTTCGTATATAGCTTAGTATAAAAAATATATCTATGATTCTTCTCTTCTATTCTTATAGTTACTATTAATTTGCATTGTAAGAGCATTTTACTTAATGACTTATATCTTGTTAATACTTTTTGAATTTTCGTAGTATTTTACCATTAATAATACTTCAAAAATATAACTTCCTACTTTTCTTGAAAATGTCGAACAAAAGATAAACGATGTGAGAAAATATTCTTTTGGGAAGTAGTCGTTCAGTACAAATATTTGTTGAATCTGTTCTTGACTGCGCGTGGACTAATATTTGATTTAATGTACAGCTCGTTATTGCTGCCTAAAGTGTTTTAGATTTATATTGTAAACCATATAACAACGATATAATAACAAGTAAAATTACATATAAAATTTATCAAATAGTATTTATTTTGTGTGTTATTGTGCTGCTTTTAAATTTTTCATGTTATGAATTTTGCAGTAAGAATATAATCCAAGAAATTCAAAGAAATATGTCTCTTTGTCTAGAGACTATTACGTTTTTCTATTTTCGTACCTGATGGTAAGTGATGATGCTGTCTAAGATGGAAGCGCGCTAACCTGTTGAGGGGTTATTTCTATCTAATGATTTTTACATAGCATCACACTACAACGCAATCTTTTTTCTTATCGGCACGTCATTGCTGGTATGGTAATAACTAGCCACCAGCCCAGACTCCTAATTTAGCCCAGCTAAGAATCGAACCAGGATTTTATGCCTAGCGAATACTCGTAACATTGCGCCGGTCGGTTGCCATGTTGCCATCGTCAATTTGGTGTTGGTTTGTCAGAATGATAACGTAATAACTAATAATTTAGGAATTTCATCTTAAAACCCTTCAGTATGTGAGTCGCACGGTAGCGAAGCCTATCGGCAGTCGTGATCCGGGCAAAATACGTCGATGTGAGATTAAGTCACGTTTTACCAGAACAAAAGAACAACCTAAGACTTTAATGCAAATAATGTGTATATATCTTCAGATAAATCGACTTTCAACCTCAGCTGAAATGAAGTTCAAATATTTAAAAAAGGGTTGCACTATTTCTATTGTTGCTTTGAATGAGAATAAAGTTCATTTAACGTATGCATTTTTTACGACTTCGATGCGGGTGACTTTATTGGAGCTTGCTAAATGCAATATTTAATATATATAAATAACTAAGAAAGTTTAAAGCTCAATAATACATTTAAATTTAATCCGTCTACTTAATGTTCGTTTTATCGGATAGGGCCGCTCCTTACTGGGTGTTTATTTTTGTCTGAAACACGCTTTCTTGGTCTTATTTCAATACTACCGGCAAACTGGTAGAAGTCATTGAGTATAGTTTAGCACGGAGTGGCCGAAGGAGAATTTTGGTTTAGCTTTTTTAGCAGTGTCGTGACTTAACGGAAATAAAAAAGGCATGCAGTCGTGCAGGTAGCGCTTTATCTAAATCCTACAAAAGTTCCTCATCGTTAATTATAACAAGAAGCTAAGTAGTATTTTCGTTTGCTAGAATGATCGTATTATAGGCGGTACTTGTTTGTTTTAGATTTAATTTTAATTACCATCAAAGGGAGCCATTATGCCGGTTATAAATTTTGATTTATGGTCACCATGTGCTGTTATTATGAAGCGTTTTAAACGTCTATCACGACAGCAAGCTCTCCTTAAATTTAATCTATCTAGGCTATAATTTCAATTAACTCATTCCTTTGGGAAATAAAAAGTTTGTTCAGTTATAAAGATAAGAAACTTCACAGAATTCTGAGTTTTATAACGAGCTATTGTGCGCGTATCTCATATCTTATACTGTAACGACTAAAGTAAATTACACGTTGCAGATGTTCGTCCTGCGATATGAGGACACATTTGCAGATGAAGAAATGATTGTTGGTTATTCCTTTATGTTAGGAATTGAGATTGGTGTTTGAAGAAGGCGAAGTTGACTTGGACTGATTAAGGGCAATTCAAATTCAAGCGGTTATTCGGAGATGCTTGTTGGGATAATAGGAGCAATCTATCTCGCAGTAGTCGGCGCTCCATGATGGATCGGCGATGGACTCACGACTCGTTCCGGTGTTGTTTTGCTTTATTGGTAATATACGCTCAGCCGCTTGTTCAATCTTATTAGCGCCTTGTTATATGCCAGTGTTTTTATGATCTTAACAATATTGGACGGTAAAAATATTGAGAAATCGTTTAACTGTTCTATTATTTTAATAGTACTTTATCTTATATAAAAATCTCGTGTCACAGTGTTTGTGATATTGAACCCTTAAGCCCCTCGGAAACGTCTTGTCTTAGTTTTAAAATGTTTTCTGTTTATTTGGTAAGGCTGAGAATAGGTCTTAAAATATTTTCAGCATCCTACCTCAATTTTTTATACTCTGTACAAAATTGCGCGAATTAGCTAATTCCATAAAATAGTAACATAGGCTGCCGGTTAATGAAATTCTATTACAAATTTAATAAAAAACATATTTTATTAGTTTCAATACATTGATCATATTCAATTTTAAAATTCATGATATTAGTCAATATATTGCAGAAGTATTGCTTTATGTAATATACATTTTTAGAGTGAGCGTAATCGCTTAAGAGAAAACATTTTATGGAGGGAAATACTACGTACAGCGTGTTTAAAACCATCGATATTATCGCAGCATTCTAACGATGCATGATGTTTTGTATTGACATTCAAGCCTTGAATATTACGAGATATCGCGTGCGTAGGCTTCGAATGTAGAAGATAATATCTCTTATGGGGTGTCTTTTCCAGCTTTCACCGGCGCGTCAGCGGATGCCCAATGGGCGCTGTTGTGACAGCCTCCCACGATAAACTTCATGTTTATGCGCGCGCGCAGCCCGCCATGTTTGTTTTATCTCGATCCACCGTTCGGCCGTGTTAATAAATGTCTTGTATTGGGAAAAAAGTTTATCATCCCTTTTTATTTTTAGGTACGTCGTATGTTTTATTTAGATGTCGGTTATTAATAATAATGGATTCTTCAGGGTCGTTAGATCAAAATTTAAGATCTCCTACGTGTATTTTTTGTGTGTTTTGTTTTTTGTGGACGTCAGTTGTGTGGGTCCCTTTTATTGGCTTACGAAAGGGACGCGTTGGTGTTTTATATTCAAAACAGATGCCAGTTAGGAGGATGACTAGAAATTAATTTAATTTACTTTTGTTTGTTGTTTGTTATGTAATTTTCTCATGTTTATACATTCCCACATTGGTGTTTGTCACTGTCGTGGGACCAACAGTTCGTGAATAAATGTGGCATAAGATTAGTATTACCTTAGTTTTACTTTGTAAATTAATATTTTGACTGAATAATTGTACTTTATTTATATAAATAAAGTTATATACTTTGATTTTAAATATTATATCATTAAAATTTTCCACTTTCTCTTTATCTATATCTATATATATAAAAAAGATATCCAGGTATCTATTGCTTCATCACGATATCTTTGGAATCAGAAGGCGTAGAGACTTGAAATTTGATAGGAATATTCCTTTTGCCGAGTAGAGGTCAGCTAAGAACGGATTTTACGATATTCCACCCGCAAGGGGGGTTGCGGAGGCGTTATACGTATGTTTCTTATTTGTAAAACAATTTGCCTAAGTTAATTGAAATGATAACCAAAAACATTCCACGGAGACGAAGTCGCGGGTTCAGCTAGTAAGTTATGTATAGAAATAGTTCGCTGGAAAGATTAATATCGACTATTTGCTTTATACGAAAAGAAAGTAAATTAATTGCTGTTCGTCACGCCGGGTAATCTTAAAGTATTATATACCATATTACTAGACTATAATTGTTTAGTTACTATTAGGGAATATTTAGGATAAGGTTTTTTCTGTACCTGTCTCGTATACAAAAAATTACCTGCAACTGCTCTTGGTTCTGGTCTAGTGCGTACTGTAGCTTGTTAGCGCAGCGCGACTAATCGTCTCCGGGCAAACGGTTACGCTCCGTTTCTATTACGCGGCAGTAATTTGTTGAAAACCGTGTAATGATCTAATCACACCTTACCACCTTATCTCCATACATCACCTGTTTTTTCTTAAGGTATTGTAATACGTGACTTGAAATCTCGTAGCCATTGGCATTTTAAATTAATAATGAAATAACTTTGAAATTGAATTGATTTTTTTGCGGGTTCTAATTAATTCTGTGGGTTTCTTCACTATCTTGAATTATTTATTAATTCGAATTAGCAAAAAAATATGCTATAGGGATGTTGGAGAAATTGGGGACTCAGCAAAACTTTTCAAAGTAAAGGAGCCGAGGTGTTATCACTTCAGGGCTTCTAGACATGACGTTTCTTATTGAAACTAATCGAAAAATTAAACGTCTTTCCCATACATTTTTTGAGCGTTAGCAATATTCGAAAGTAACTTGTCCACGGGCCCAGTAGCTCGAGCTGCGAAATATGACATCCTTATTTATCCTTATTTTACCAGCGTGATTTAGAAAAATTATTTTGCATTTTGTTAAGTAAAATAATTGTGAGGATTCGTGGGTCGCAAACTTTTTTGAGGAAAGACTGGCGCATGATCTTCGCTCTTTTAACTGGCAATTATAAATGTCTTTCTTGTTTTGATAGCTGTAAAGCTAAAGGCTTAAGTCATGGCACCGAGGAAAATCAAAGAGGAGGTGCAGGTCACTCTTGGCCCTCAGCATTGGGTAGGCGAGACCTTGTTTGGGGTCGCTCCCACCTTCGCGTCTTTTAATGACATATTCAGTCACGTTACCGATTTATCTGGTCGGAAAACCATCGCCTGGGTTTCAGATGGCATGAAAGTGAAGGCTGACCGTGATAAAGCCTCACCTTATGTTGCTCTGTTGGCCACTCAGGATGTAGCTGAAAATTGCTAGACTCTAGGAATAACTGCACTCCATATTAAGCTGGCGGCAACAAAACAAAGACTCCAGGTCCCGGAGCTCAATCTGCATTTCGTGCTCTTGCTAGTTCCAATATAAAGATTGGTCATATTGCACACGTCATTTCACTGCCATCAGACTCTACTTGTAGGACGCAGATTGTAACAATTTAGTATAGGCTTTAAAAAATGCATTAATAGTACCATTGGCGCTGAAAATTACTGTAGGCAATCCACATCACATCAGGTGATTCCGATTTTCTTATTGTAAATTTCGAAGTAATATGTTGAGCCAAAATGACAGCATGTCCTGGTTTCGTTGAAGTTAATGTTCCTTGGTAAAGGCGAGGTCAAATATATTTTCGATTATTCGAGATACGAAAGCGAGCTAACGCGAGCTCGACGGGCGGTGCCGGCGGGCACGATGCTCTTGTACTTTTTGATTTTTTTCGCCCATTGTTTACTTTACGGGCGATGTTAAATTTTTATGATTTCCATCGTAACGGGCGGCGGCGTAAATTATTTTCTGAACGGCTGCCAACTCGATAATTCTTGGTTGTGCATGCGATTCCTTGCGATTGCTCTTATTTATGGGGCAGGTCGTTAGGGTGTTCGATAACAAGATTAATTTGATCGCGGTTCTTTAACGTGAGTCATTCGTTCGTAGTTATTTACGCATAAACGCAGTTGTAATAATTGAGCTGGCAGCTTTGAATTACATATAACTTTAGAGTCGTTCTGAGAATACCTTTTCGCCTTAGGCAGTACGTACATTTACATATGTTTTCCGTTTAGTTATCCTAGCGTACAACTAAAGTTGATATGAAACAATGATTTAGCAATGTAAGCTTCACTCTCTGTATATGCTTCATTGTGTGGTTTTCTTAAATTTAAGAATTCTTCGTAACTTATAAATATAATTTAACTTTGGTAATGGTGTGAAAAGTATAATTAGTAATATTGCAGATGCTATAGATATTTATATGTAATAATTTATCATGCATAAGTTAACAAGTACAATAACTATGATCCCATTTTTATCACCAAGATACTCCAGACTATAACGTAAACGATACTTTTTTGAGTTAAAATTAATTATTTTAAATTAATGGTATATTATCCATGAAACTCATGTACGTAAAGAGTTTCTTTATATATCATGGTAACATCGCAGAGAGTCATAAACTTTATTCTTTGAAATTAAACCACATAATTTATCGAAATGGGAGACTACGGTGATTATAAAAAGCTGCATATTTATGTTCGGGAAGAAGTCGCTAGATTATAATTTATTTTATCTTAAGGTTAGTTGAAATTTAAGAATTTAAATGTAAAAGAGACGGGTAGGCGCTAACCAGATATAAACAGGCAAGTTTAACTGGTGCGCCGTCGACGTCAAGTGCCCTCGAGAACTCTTCTCGAGCTGCTCTCTTGGAACGGGCGGTTTAAATTCTCTCCACATTTTTATTTTATTTTAAAATTGAATTGCATGCCCCGGCCCAAGTTAATAAAATGGAAGATATCGTTTTTATTTTACTTCGTGTGTTTCTGAGCAGTATTTACGAATATTATTTGTAAATTTACTAACTTACTATACATCTTTTATAATAGTTGTACCGATTTAACTCCCTGCTTTCCTTTAATGATTTTTCTTGGTATTTGGTCCCTAAGTAATTGTATACAAACAGTTAGTATATTAAGTAAATAATTTAATGTTATATTAAAAGTTATGAGAGCATATTTAAATCCGTAAAAGCATTCTAATAACTAGATGGTAAATCCAGGAAATTCAATTTGTACTATTAACTTTCACCTTCCCTATATTTTGCTAAAATTAAGAAAATAAACTCCTCTATTTTTACGCCCACTCTAGCTCAAATATATTTTTAAAATATGTAGTGGATGACATTTGATATTAATACAGTTTTTTCAAATATTATTTCACGAATAAAGCGTGTTTTGTAAAAAAATGTAAAGCGTCATCTATTGAAAGCTTCGTAGGAATTGACTTTATTTCTTTTATTATTTTCTTGTTACTTTTATTATTTAACTGTACAAGATTTAGCAATAAATTCTGAATATAATTTGCCGCTTTGGAAGAATGGTGACATATTCAAAATGCTAATTTATAGGAGAGCTTTAAAAAATTGAAACGTAATGACATTTTGTAGAGCATAGTGTAAAATTTGCCCTTGAGCCTTTAGCCCTTACATGAATTTTTGATACTAGAAAACATGTTTCGCTTTATCTTTAACTAAAAAGTTTTGTAAAACAGCGATATTTTCCTCCGTAACAGTATGGTAAATCCTGGATAATTTTATATCTATAATATCTGTCTCCTACCTTATAGCCCTTCTAAGTTGGAAGATAAACATCATCCTCTGAATTCTGTGGCCTCATTTGTTGGTACAAATCCGTCGCATAATATGTTGCGGTGAGTTAATATTTACTCTGCTTTATTTGTCAGGTGGGTTCGTATGTTTTGCTATTGGACACCTCTACTCGACAAACCATTTCTATTTGAATTACTGCAATGCTAACCCTGGTTTTCAGGAATCATTCGTACGAGTGTTTGAACATCTGAACCTGTATAATTTGTTCGTTGCCTCTGTTCTGCGTAGTAACTACCTCTTTAAGTTTGTTTTACATTTGTTTAACTTTCACGAACTTTTATTTCGTTGCTTTGATAGTCACTGTGACCGTGTTTTCCATCTGTTTAATCATTGTTCATAGTAATTGGTTATATCACCGGAATTTATGACCTGAATATTTGAATAAGGCAGTTATGTTGTAACTTAGTTATTCATAATTCTGATAATCTTTGAAGGAAATGGATAAAAAGAAGGTGTTGAGACAATTGTCAACAGTATTAGTTATAGATAAAAGTGAGACGGTTTTGGTTTACAGTTTTAAAAACAAACTCAAAAGTAATTTCTTCTGAAAAACATTATTACTAAAATAAAATGCCAAATATCACATATATGACAACTGGATTTATGTATATGATTATTGGAAATTCCTATAATAATATGCACAAATAAATAACTCTATTGAAAGGGAGGAATACTTCATTGATGATTACACTATTTCAATCATGTGTGCTCTTTTTAATGTACAAGAATACTTATTTACGAGTGCACAATAAACTCCAGTAGCAGTACCGATAATAATCCAAACAGACGTCTTATCAATACTGATAAATGGGTCGAAAATAAATCTAGTATCGTTATAACATGCTTCTTTGATAACAGAGCAGTTTTACACGAAGGGCTACCGTGCGATAACCTCTGTCAGGATCTTCTTAATCCCCTGATAACGATATCGCGCCTACTTAGTTGGTGCACGTGGCCTGACTTAATAATTGGGCTTAAGTGTAAGACACCAATTCATGTTGTCTGGATTTAATCTTTAGCTATTTGAATACTGCTCACGAAAGCTTTTTCCTTTGTCACGTAACCCTTGAGCGAATGTTAATTTTTTGTTAGTCTCATATAAAGGATCGTATTTTGGTTTGTATGCAGGTTTTTTGTTAGTTTCATGTAACGGGACTTGTTATGCAGTGGCTTGTATGGCAACTGGTATATGGTGTATTGACATTATTTTTTATGGCGTATATTTTCTGAACTGGATTGCACTTCCAAAGCATATTTGTAGGAATGATGTTGTTTTAATGTTGCAAGGACTTTGATGTTTTTTATGTTACTTCTCTGAGGTTGAAAAATTTAAGATTAATTTCAGATTTTACATTGGTCAAAACTGCTTTGATTGATTTTGGAGAATTAATAATTGCAGTACATTACTTATGACTGACTGATTACTTATCATTTGAGAAAAATACATATTTTATCAACATTCTATTCATTGACTAAGACAGGCTTTCCTATACGAGTAAAGATGCTTATTACACTGCATCTAATTACACTGCATATTCTCTGTGGGCATGTTACATATATCCGGTAACACTTTAGTTTTTACAGATTCTGTCATTATTTTTCCCTTCAAAGTACCCGAATATCAACGAAGCATATATATAAGAGATATCCAGGTATCTATTGACTCATCACGATATCTCTAGAACCATAAGGCGTAGAGACCGGACATTTGGTAGAATTAGTCCTTTTGTCGAGTAGCGATCGGCTAAGAACGAATTTTGTGAAATTAAACCCGCAGGCGGGGTTGCGGGGGTGTTCATAGAAAAAATTCAAATTTTCACACAATAAAAAATTAACTATATCTTTTATGATATGTAAAACTTAGTCAGAATTTTTTTTGACATAATGGAATCTATCAAAAGTAAATTTTAGAAAATTCCACCCTCAAAGGGCAGTGCGGGTATTTTTCTTATTTGGAAAACAATTTGCTCAAATTAATTAAAATGCTACAAAAAAAAATTCCACGCTGACGAAGCCGCGGGTTCAGCTAGATAGATAGATAAACACCTTATTGGATACTTCTAAAATACAAAAGTAACAATTAAAACTAAATAACAGTAAATTTAAAAGTAATAAGTAATTTAAAAGCATGCAACGGGCGGCCTTATCACTATGTAGTGATCTCTTCCAGGCAACCTCACTGAGAGACCCTGACTGAGAGGTTTGGGTTAGTGGGCTAGTTCATTATAAAAGAGATTTCTGCTGGATTTGATATCAACACTTAGCAAGGGTAACAGTAAAACATGAGTTTGGAGATGAGTGTAAATTACTTTATATCAAATTTGTTCCATAGGCGATTAAAAATTCAACGGATAGCGATGTGTAACTCAGTAGCTGCAATTAAAATTAAAGACATTGACAATAAAACTAATTCACTGCTCGAAACGAGAGCAAAAGTGTTAAATAAAATTCAAAACATCACAATTCAATGTTGATTGCTCTGGTATAATTAAGTTCGACTCGTTTCGCCGTGTTGATAAACATTAACGGTTTTGTTGACACCTAACCGGATTGGAACACGAGCTCGGGCTAATTTTCACTCGAACACGTCATGTCGTATATTTCGATACTCAACGATGCACTTAATAACACAAGTATCAGCGCAACATAAACTCTCGTGAACACGCTTAGGAGGCGTGCAAACTGAAGACATTCATTGATTTATACAACGCGACGTTGCATCAAATTCCTGAATATTGTTCATTTGTAATTTGGACTTTGTTTGCTGTTTTGTCTTAAATGTAACTATATCCTTTACTTATGCCACTGCGAGCCATACCATCTCAGCTACAAAGTCAAAGTCAAAATATCTTTATTCAAGTAGGCCTATTATCTTTGAATCGTCAAATATCATTTTTTTTACATATATTATTTAAATGAATGACTAACGATAACATTAAAGAACGACTTACAATCTAAAGTTATAAGGAATCCTTCACACCCTAATCTGAGAAGAGCCCACAACAAACTCAGTTGGGAGTACGTTTTTTTTGTCATCAACTCAATATATATTTTTAATTTATTCTTTATCATGATATATATAGAGCAATTCATTCACTCCCACGCTTTTTTGTCTTTTAAATATTCCTTCAAATTATAGAATGATTTCTCTATTAGCTTTCTCTTAATGAAATATTTTAATTTACTCAGAGACATCTTTAACTTCTGTTCTATATCTTCGCTTGTTAATTTTCAGCAGAAGCTAGTGAGAGTACACCGAGGAAAATTATATATATTTAATTTCGTGTTGTAGGTGGTTACTGATGACGAAATTCCTAATATTCCTACGAATTAGAGAACTGTACGGATTGCCTCGAATAGCTATTACCATGTATTTATACTAGATCTACTCAGCGATGTTACTCGCCTAGTTCTCGATCCTGTATGAAAATGTACACATATGTGAAAAACTAAACCGTATTGCCAATTGAAACATCAAAATTCATCAAGCCATTTCAGAGAAGTTTATTTATTTCATGATAATCCAACAGGGTTTTAACAAGTTGTTACATAAAATACTTAATAAAGTTAAAATAAAGAAATAAAAAAACTGAGATATTCGCTGTGAACTTATACTCACTCACACTTATATAACACCCACTAAGGGTGTTGTGTAGGTGCGAGTGAGTATGTGAGTGTATTTGTGGTTAATTTGTATATGTTGGTCAAATTTAGTCGTGTAAGAATAACTAGTGTCTGTTTTATTAAAAAAGCGGGTATGCATTTATGTGGTTTACAGTATGTTAATAATGACCGTAGCTAATACGCCCAGTATTAGCTATGGTAATTTCATTTTGTTTTTGATTTATTTCCATTATTGATAATCTCCTTTTTTAAGGATTCTTTAGTTGGGTAAAGTAAGTTAGGGTGTGAATAATATTTGTTATTAGCAGACTTCGTTCTGTCAAAAAGATTTGGAATGTGGCAAATTTCAGTTTTGCGAATAATTTTCGAAATGAAATTACAGCAATACTATTGATCTATAGTTCTTAAATTTTGTGACTATTCAATTGATTTTGAACTTTAAGCAGCGGCAATAAAGTGCAAATTGACTCTTTGACGTTAGAAAAACACCTACATTGCTTAGACAACAGTGAGTACTTGTAATTTATTATTAACCTTATTGAATATCAATCAAGGTCAAATGGACTCTACATTTAAGTTAGAAAATGTTTGTATGTGAAACAGAAAAGGACTGTTTTTAAGGGTTTTCCCCTGCAATTATTCGAAATTTTCTCGCCGTAAAAACTATCGTTGGACTTCAACGAACATTTAAAAAAAAGAATTGGCAAAATTGACCCAGGAGTTGTTGGGTTATGCGCTTACCAACACATTTTGCGATTCATTTTTATATTATAGTTAAGTTAGTCAAAGACGTAGTATTATGGAATTAAAGACATAGTTGGTGTGTTGATGGGGTACTTGCAACAAAATTGTGTNTACTCTAAACCGACGAACTTGTATGAAAGATTTAATGAGATTGAAAGAAGCGAAGGAGATATGCAAGGATCGTGGCAAGTGGAAGGATGTTGTCTCTGCCTACCCCTATGGGAATAAGGCGTGATGCTATGTATGTATGTATGTATATTTCTGTAATCATTTTTTGGTATAGGCAGGCGTCACAGTAAGTGTACCCCATTCTGTACAAAGTTAAGCAATTGTACTTTCTAAATGGTTTAACAGGTTACATGCACTCAGTGGAATACCCTGCTTTGTTCTGTGTTTTGCTCAATCCTACAATCTAAATTATTTTAAGACAAGGATGAATAGGTACCTTATAGGCGAGCACGTACCGTCTTTGAACTCATCATAGCTTTCCATCAGGCGTGATGGAAGTCAAGCGCAGAGTTATCGTAGATAATATGTACTAGCTGAACCCGCGACTTCGTCTGCAGGGAATGCTTTTTTTGGTAGCATTTTCACAAATAAGAAACATACCGGCACTGCCCTTTGAGGGTGGAATTTTCAAAAATTTACTTTTGATAGTGTCCATTACGTCAAAAAAAACGTTTCTGACCAAATTTCATACACCATAAAATGTATAGTTTGTTGATCGAATGTTATTCTAATGTTATAATTTGAAATTTTTTTAATGAACACCCCCGTAACCCCACTTGCGGGAGGAATTTTGCAAAATCCGTTCTTAGCTGACCTCTATTCCGTATAAGGAATATTCCTATCAAATTTCACGTCTCTACGCCTTTTGGTTCCAGGGATATCGTGATGAGTCTATGGATACCTGACCAATAGTTATTTAATAAAATGAACAACTTTCTCAAATTACTGACTATACATACATACTATACATACATAAAGTATTATATATATATATATAAAGTATATTTTTTTCGTGTGTGTAAAAAGTACTTTAAATGGCCTGTCAATTTCACATGTTTGAATCAAGTATTTAGAAATTTGCTAAAAAACTTGTGGCGTCAAATATTAGGCTGTCACGACCTACCATCAGGTAACATAACAGTTAAACTTTTGTCTATAAAAAATTCAGAATCACAATTGTTGATTTTATAACGCTTTATATATTTGTCATAGACTATAACGGTGTATATAATTCAAATAAACCTTATGTATCAAACTTCCTACGCTGTGAACTTCTTAAAAAACACAGTCGTGTATATTAAAAAAATAAGTAAAGCATATTACTATGTGTAATTTAACAGCGCTTTGGTATTTGTGTTATTTTTCATGTGCCTGTTTTACACCCTTAATTTTTAATATTATTTTTGTATCCGATACAATTAGACCCACAATGTCCTGGAAATGCAGCACCGGTGGGTCACTCACACAATGTTTATCTATTCGCAAAACTCTTCAGCGACAGGTGGATAATGTTTGTAAAGAAACACTTGCCCGGGATATAAATCCATCGTCGACGTACTCGAAGTGCCTGGAATCTTAAATGGGCCGTGTTTGTTTTATTACGAACATTTTGTTCCGTCAATAATAACACGGAGTCCAATTATAGCGTTGATTATCCCGTAACTTATCATGTTTAAACGAACGGAGCAAATAGCGTAATATGTAAATATTTGAATTACCTGAATCGCTTGTAAAGTTTATAAACTTTCCAATAAAAATGCAATACGCTTATTATAAAAGTTACTAGCAAAACCCTCGACTTCGTCTGCGTAGAATGTTCTGAGGTAGAATTTTTTAATTACCACCCCGTAACCTCCTTTGCGGGTGGAATTTCGTAAAATTCGTTCTTAGATGACCTCTACTCGGCAAAAGGAATATTCCTACCAAATTTCAAGTCTCTACACCTTATGGTTCAAGATAAATATAGATGACGACAGGTCTTATGATCGTCTTCTTAATTTTCCCCTTTAGTTTGAGCTACAAAATGTTTGTCGATATAGATATAATAATAAACAATAAGCATTTCGGAGTAAGAAGAAACTATTACATGTTTTGATGGACAGATCTGGGTGGTAGATATAATTTGTTTATATCGGTAATGTAATTAATATTAAATTGCTACTGCAACTATTCGTCGTTGTAATTTAGCATTAAACGAAGTGACAGTTTTCGATTCGGTGCCCATAATTAAGGTTAGAGAATTCAATGAACATCTGTGTTCGGTTCGGGCACAAAAAATCAGGAAAAGATTCCGTCTGTCAAACTTAATTCGATGGGATTAGTGCGACCGCGTGGTCGAAGGGAACGCGGGCAAAAAGACGCATCCATCAACTCGCTCTGCAGAGATATTTATAAAACGAATCTTAACACCGGTTTCATTTTTACTAAACCCGTATATACTGAAATGATTATTAGCAATGATATTAAGCGGTCTCAAAGTGGTCAGATTAATTAAATGAAATTTATTAACAATGACTATACAATGAAAAGTTAAAGGCATGAAAGATTGGCCACTGTGCCAGTGTTCTGTTACATTAAATCAAAATCAATTGATTTCAAGATATCTTAGAAAGATTACAAACAAAATATACTGAAGTAAAGAATAATAGATGGTATGCTTTATTGAACACCACTAAAAAAAGAGTAATACATATCTTAAGTAAGTCTAACTGTGCATTGGGCGATCTTACCTCTATTTAGCAATCAATGCCAGACAAACAATAAAAATATAAAAATACGGCGTGCGTGCATGTCTTTGTGCATATGTGTAGCTTATTCTGAGTCTTTGTGTATGTTAATTGAGATACTAACGGTTTTTTACAATAGCGGCAATATCAGTTTTTCTGTTTGTTGGAAACCGAGATTGCTTTTTCAAGTACCGAATTTCTTGCAAGGTTTGGTTCTAATTTAAACAAAGCCTTAATAAATAAACATTGACTGCATTTCGAAATGGTGTCAAGAATAAGATGCTTAAAACCATAAAATTTAGTGTTAAAGCTGGCGCTATATGACGACAAGCTGGGATGAATTTGTCTGAAACAAATAGATTCCAGTCGCACATGGAGCCTAATGCCACGCAATGCAATTTTATAAATATTACGTTTAAAAGAGTAACTGATGAGTATCTATCTGGTTTATTCTCGGTAGAATCAACGGACTAATGATTTCTTAGCTCCTTGAGGCTACCTACTATTATGATTTTAAGTCAATGGTCCCTACCTAAGTAATCTATTCCACGTGTAAACCATTAGGCGTTACAAATAATTATTCCCTTATTACACCATTGTTGATTTAAGTGTCGTGTTTTAAATGTAAGCAGTAAAGAAGAGTTAAATTACGTAATTTAGTCGGGGAATGTACTTGTAATTTCATTGCTGTAATTAATAAAGAGAGAGAGGGCGTCGAAGTGACGGCGAGGGATGTCGGTGATCATTACACGCATTACCCACCCTAAGAGTTCCTCTCCCCCCTGACTTCTAATATATTATCAGTTCCTTTCAGCTCGATCTTCCTTATTTTCTCCTATGTTTCTTATTTAGTATTAAAATCGGTAGGCCTATTAAAGGCAAATAATGGCGCAATCTCTGTGTTTAATTAAAACAATACTGTCATTGAAAGAAAAATGATTAAAGTTATATTAGTGTATTTTGTTGTATCAGTATCTAATTCTGAAATAAGAAATTTTCTCGAGTTCACTTTCAGATTTCATTTCAACCGTCTCGGAAACAGGATCTCCATTAAGGGCTGGATAGATTTCGATGTTTTGTGTGTTTTAAGAATTCTTTTGGAATTATGATTGTCTCCATTGGAGCAGCTAGTAGCCACTACATCATTACAAAGTAACATTATAAAGAGAATGTGTCACATAATAATTTACCAACTAAATTAATAATAAAACTGATTACGCTATCACTATTAATATAAGTTAATTTATGAATAATGAGGTAATAAATACTTACGACCTTATTATCTTTGTGTAGCAATGTACGTTTAAATACAAGCATATAATCGAATATGGTTATACAAGTAAAATGATTTTTTCAAGAGAAGTATAATATCTACTTCAATTATCCAACGACTATGCATAGTTTACTACAATGTCTATTGACTCGCACTGTTCTTAAGTTCTTGATTAAAAACACCACACTACACTGTAATCGTGTCACTGCACTTTCACTAACTCAAAAGGTTGTTCTTTTGAGTCTTCTCTGTATCCGTGTGACATCCAAAAGTTTAGCAGCTTCGAAATTCGCGTTATGGCGATATCTTGGGTGATGAGCTTTGGCAATTCTTTTGATGTAATTTTTAACGAAAGAATTGCCAAAGATTATATGGCATAAAAGTCTATAAGGGACATGGGCAAAAACAACATTTGTGTTGTCGTTATATATATTTTCTAAAGCGCTTTAATATAAACTTCATGTGATTTGTTAATTATGTTTTGTCAGAGTTAACAGGCTGCTACTTACCTTTATTACCTTTCTAATAAAATTTCAATAGCAGTAGTAAATTGTCGGTCCATTACCTGTGTACTTCCGGGACGGTTACTTTCTACCTTTTATTTATACACCTTGCTACTGTTGTGCGTTTAGATTTTACGCCATTTTATGGTCTGTTAGGTGCGTACCGACAAATTACAACGAATCGATTTATTATGGGATTGCTTGAGGGTTTTACTTTGAAATAGAGCGTTTAGTTCCCTTAGATGGGCAGTTTATATTTGTGACTTAAAGGCTTGATGAAACTGGGATGATACATTTATAATTACCGATTATGTATGATAATGATACTGTTAATTGAAGCAGATTGATTTTATTTAAGAGATTAATAAGTTTCCTGTTATCATCAACTGGAAGAAACCGCTACTCTAGCGATAGGACCGCCGTTCATATTTAAATACAAAAACTTGTTTTAGTTTTTGTATTTTCTATATGTATAATATAAATTTGTATAAAAAAGTGTAAGATAATAAATTGATCCATTGACTTTTAAATTACCACTAGATACGGCGGCGCAAGATCGGGCCTTGTGGACATCATTACGTGAGACCTATGTCCAGCAGTGGACGTCCATCGGTTGAAGCGACGACGACGACGACGACGGCTCTAAGCTTTATTATCGTCTACACAGAAAGATCACTATCAAATAGGTTATGTGATTTTAGGAAATATATTTTCATTTTCGGATCAAACTTTTCACTATTTACTATCATTTCATCTTCACTATTGGCACTATTTAATATTGTACCATATTTATCAGACTAAGGATGATGTACTTCAAATTTAGAGATGATTATGTAAAAAGAAAAACAAAATTTGTGTCCATTTGCTATATAAAACATGCGCCTTAACTATGAGTTAATACATTTTGAGTTTATTTGTCTGATGTTATGATTGTACATAAAAATTAATAGCTATAAATTCGTTCAGCTCCTCATCATAACGTGGCTTTTTGCTCCATCAATGCGTAATTGACAAACCGAAATCTATTTCAATAAATGGGTGCAATCAACAAAATTGCTCTGCAATATAATGTTTGTGTCGTACTGTAAAATTTGCGGTTGATGAAATCTACCAAGAACATAAAATTAAATTTACTTCCACTACTGGCATTTCTTTTTACTAATGGAGTTTGCTCCTGTAGATTTGTTAACAAATGTTCAAATAATGTGTGGAACATGGGAGATATATTGGAACACGTATTTAAATTTGTAAGAGAATAGTGAGTGGTGCGGAAGCATGGTTACAAACGGACACTAAAGTGACTGACTATGTGGCTGAAATTTGTACTAACTGACTCACGCAACTTCGTCTATGTCACTCAAGAGAAAGAGAACAAATTTTGATTAGTATAAATAGTTAGGCAAACATAAATTTTTAAACTTTTCATACAGGATTGTTGTGTGACTTTACCCGTTTACATAGCGCATGTAACGGCGGCTTTCAAAAGATTTCACTCTCCTATTAGTCGTAACGTGACGTTATAGAAGCATTCCTCGATAAATAGGCTATGTAACAAAGGATAAATAGATCTATCCTCACAGAAATAAACATCACAACAAAGCTATTCAGTACCTGCTACCAATGAGTACTCTACTATTTTGGTTACATCGCCCGATGACTGTCCACCTGGAGAAACTGGTAGTAGTAAGAGGGGCTAAAGGAAAAAGGCCAAAGGATCGCTCACCTACCTGTTGGTGCGACCAAATAAAGAGTTTCCGAAAGCCCTAAAAGAAGCCGAGGATAGAAACAAATCGAAGCAACTCGTCCATGGAGCCACTAAGGCATATCAGAGCAGGAACAACCTTCAGCAATGAAGTAATTATGGAAATGACGATATCACAATAAGAATTCTACAATTCAAGAATTCGTTAATTATTGATAGATGGGGAACAAGTGGAAGCGGTGAAAGAGTTTGTATACTTGGTATCTAAATTTACAAAAGATGGAATATGTGAGAGTGATATTGAAAGGAGAGTGAATGCAGGGAATATTGTAAATGGTGCTCTGCATGCCTTTATGAATAGCCAAATGGTGTCTCAAATGGCCAGACTGGCTGTGCATGGAGGAATGTTGGCGCCAATTTATGTATATACTTATGTGAAAGTTGGGTATGGCAGAAGAAGCATAAAGATCAAATAAATGCGGTAGAGATGAGAGCGTTGAGAAATATGAGTGGAATGAAACAGAGTGACAAAGTAAGAAATAGTGTAATAAGACAATGTTGTGGTATAAAAGAAAATGTCGTGACTAAAATTGAGAAAGGTATGCTTAGATGATTTGGGCACGTAGAGAGAATTAATGAAAGGAGATTATCAAAAGGATTTATGAGTCAAGAGTGAATGGAAAAGTTGGAAGACCAAGGCGAACGTTCCTGGACATTTTAACTAAGGGCCAGGTCAAGAGTATTCTAAACCGAAGAACTTGTATGAAAGGTTTAATGAGAATGAAAGAAGCGAAGGAGATATGCAAGGATGCAAGTGGAAAGACGTGGTCTCTGCCAACCTCTATGGGAATGAGGTGTCATGTTATGTAGGTATATATTTCTTTAATTTAAACCAGTAGGTTCTGAGATTAGCGCGATCAAGTACACAAAGAAACTTTCAGCTTTGTAATATAACTAGTGATATAAAATTACTTATACTATAATCGTAATATAGGTAGGATTCTGTTACATAAACAGTTGGTAGCATTATTTCGCGGAACATTTTCCAAATCGAGACACAAAGTAATTTGGCAACGGTGTTAATATTTCTGCCATTTTGAAAACTAAGGATCTTGGACAGTTGCCTACAAAAAGTGCAACGCAAATGCCCAATAATAAAACTAAAACGGCATATTATCGCGATCTTAACGATTTTGAACTCTATATCAAGTATTTGTTTAGGACGAGACCATTTTCATTATTTGCTCTTATTAAATATTTGTAGAAATATCTAATCTTACTAAGTTCAAACTTTTGACCCTGTCAGAGTTGGGATTTCTGATTGAAATCTTGATGTATTTTTGCAAAATTATTTATATATTGTATTTAATTATAGGTTCAATTCCAAAGTTACATGTATAAGTATAACAAAATTCATCGAAAATGGTCTGTTTAGGTAAGGTAACATAGGGACTAAGTTTGTTACTTTGTGTTTTGCACGGCAAATATTATTTATGTTGTTTTAGCACTGAATTTTTCACAAATTTCAATATAATTATAAGTTTTATAAAGAGCATTTTGACTTCAAATTGTCAGACCGTCAAATTCTTAACAAATCTTTGTGTTATCAGAGTTTGAAGAAAAAATTAACTATGTTTTATGGTTTAATTCATCATGTCAAAGTTTATCACGGGACTTGAACGACCCCGGCGTAATTCAATTATTTATTTTACTATTACTGAATATAAGTAAATGAATTTATATATAAACCGGTTTCCTGCCATAAAATACCGATGGAAGCCGTTGAACTCTAAATAAACAATTTGTTAATTCGACGTTCTGTTCCACGCCTTACAACATTAAGGCGATGTGTTCCGGTATTGGCCAATAAAACTGTCGCCATTGCGACATGCTGCGCCTAAATACGCATTTTTATGCATTCCCGAACAATTTTACGGGAGATCCGATGTTATTCTTAGCGCTGTACACGTTTTATGATAACTATTATCACACACATGCTTATAGGATGTGGTTGGATTGTAAAATGTTAAACAGTTGTTTGTTTAGCGGTTTCCCGGTGTATTCGAGTGGCTGGTTTATTGTGCATTCTCCAGTCTATCGTGGAATATCTGGCGTGCATTACACAGCGGTGTGGTAGAAATAAACGACAGAGTTTTTATCCCCTCCGCGAAACCCTCGGGGACTTGAAGTGCATAACTCCGTACACTTTTATTTACCGTCACCTCTTGCACTTTGTTTTATTTTCTTGCACGTCCGCATAATTCCGCAATAATGCGTCGGTCGTGTCCCAAAATTCACGCGAGACGCCTCCGCCGAGGGGAAGTCTTTGCGAAATATCACCTATTGTGCCCTAGTCTTTGTTCGTTTATTATTAAACGGTTTTTATACGGTTGTAATGAATGCTTTATCCGTAGGTGTGAATGGTTGAATAGCGAAGATTTCTCGCGGGCGTTATATTGAACACATAATGGGATTTTTCTATAAAATATTTTGCGCGTGAGCTTTGTTCGGTTGTGAATCTCTGATAAAGCAGGTATTCTATATACGACAACGTCTTCGTGGTTAGACGAATTACTTGTCAAAGAAAACTTGTGACAGCCACCTTTGATGCGATTGATTGTTTTTTGACGTATTCAGTTATGTACTTACCTTAGGGTTTGATTTCAGGATTTGAAATCGACATTATACCGAATAATTTTATTAATTCTTTTATAAACTTTAGTTTGATGTTGTGGAAGATATCGAACTCCGAGTATAATTTCTTTGTATGCGACGAATTATGGAAGTATTAACATGGTTTGTCGCGTTCTAAGTTTAGGTTTGTGAAGCTGGAGAATGTTTGATGTTAATTCAATGCTGTCACATTGGCCGTGGTAGCATCTATGTAGAAATAGCTTGTCTAAAATCTATATCTAATATTCTAAGAATTTAAGTATGAATTCGAATTTGTTGAAATACGAATTACGAAGATAACGTATGTCGTTGTTTCCTCTAATTTAAATTTATTTATCTTATGTTATTATAAATATAAATTTGTGCTGAATATAGTAATAGGTCCGTTGGAAACGCAAAGAAATATTTCAATGTTTTTGCTAGTTATCTTAAATGAGATTAATAGGAAATTGCCTTTTTGTAATGACCAAGGCTAATGTTAAACAGGCAAGTTCTCTAAAGTGGCAGTGTCACGGTTTAAAAAATTAGTGTTTTTAAAGGAAAAAAAAACACGGCGCCACCGTGTAACCCGTGTGTTATCGCTTGCTATTTGTCGTATCAAGTGTTTCGTTTCTTTTTACCGCCGCATCAAAGGCGCCGCGCACAGTAGCAGCCATCGCAACCAACCACTTCTACTTAAGATAGAATGCAGTACTATTTACGTCACTATTGCCTCATCAAGTCGTAGATGAATCCAGAAACACGCATTAGGGGTTCCTTGGTGGCCATTAAAATTTCTAAAAAGATTCGGAATTAGATTTCAAAGAAACAATATTTATACGGTTCATGTTACCAACAAGATCTGATAATGATTTTATCGTGACCTTATAATTGTAATACGGGTTTTAGTTCACAAATTTCAAGTTATTTTTATATATTCGTTATTGTTGTTAAGAAATAAGTGGGTGTTTGATATTGCTTTAATTAAAAATTAGTAGAAATGGAATGCCTTTTATTTTCTTTAATGTTATTTATACCACAATACGACTTTTGTATTTCATCTACTACTTGATTTTTACTTGTGCGAGATCAAATTCGTTTTTGTTTAATTTAAATAGTTATTTATTTAATGTAATAGAATTTTAGTGATATTTATCGTTATATCGAATTTATTATATGTAAAGTTCTTAATTCGAGTGATACAACATCTTGCCCTTTATAGTTTATTATGATATGCGGTAGCGCTGAAGTTTTATGTTTTTATTGAACATTTTTTTAAACTTACATTAAGCGCCTTGCGGTAGTAAAATTAGCTAATTTTACTTGTTTTAGTACTTCAATTATTTTGTCGGTCATAATCTGGTTTGTCAGAGAATCTGCTGGTGAAACTCTGATATCGTTCTCAGGTTCATGAAGGTGTCGCTGGGTTTTAGCGGGTATTCTGGCACAGCTAGTGAGTCTCACACTCATTGGATAAAACCAGTTACCAGCGTAAAAAAGGAGCTACACATACCCCAAAATTACCCCCTATATATGCAGATTTCCTCACAATGTTTTCATCCACCGAAAAGCCAATGGTGGATTGGAAAACACAATCAAGAACGTTAATCTTCTTTTTTCATAAAGAGAAACAACGCTGCCTACTGTTGATTCGAAACCACGATTTCTCAGTACGGAGAATCCATGTCACACCATAAGGCCATCATGGTTTTTATTTTTTATATCGATAACAAATATTTGGATTTTCTCATTTGATACGCAAGTCTTAATTGCATTTACATTCAGGTTTTTAAGGAGCGGGCAGGTATAAAGGCGTGAAACCAATTTGTTGAAACGACGCTGCCTCCACACGGGTCGGTTGTTTTGCATACTAAGTACCGTGTGGGTAATAATGTAACACCTATCATCCGTAAAGGCCTAATCGCCCTTATCGTGTGTAGAATAAACAAATAACTATTAATGGTGTTAAATTTATAAATTGCCCGCTTCATTTGCATTCGCCGAGGCGTGGGATTTAGGGTTGTCGATGTCATTACATTTTAAATTAAATTATAATAGCTGTAATCTAAGAAATACAATTACTAAAATCAATAGTACCCTGATCGAAAGTTCGATAGAAAATGTAAATAATGATGTTTAAAATAATATGAAATAAAGTTAAATATTGAATCAATAGCTTGCATGTTTCGATACGTAACTAAGCAATAAGTTTGTTGACTCATTTATGTATGACAATTTTCAAACACAAACTATATTATCGTCTGAAAATACCTTTAGATATGCAATCAAACGCAATAAATCTATAAGGAGAATTAAGTGAAGAAGAAATAAAATATAAATGTCGCAGTAAAACAAGTACTAAATTACGCATTTATATAATCGGAAAGCAATGTAGCACTTTCGTCACTACAAATAGCTCCGAAAGTACGAACTTTTGATACAGGTGTAATGAAAAATATAGACAATGAAATTTTTGAAGTTTCGTGCTGTATACGTGAATGAGCGAGGCACTCAGTAATGCGATTTATTTATTACTTAATGCACACAAGTTAAAGGACATAGAGCATTAAAAGAGTTGAAACGAAGAATAAAATTATTTATTCTTTGTTATTAAACTATTCATCTCAATATTCATAATAGGTAGTACTAGATTAAGATAACTTAATTTAATGATTAAGGTGTGTTTGTTTCTCAAGTATTTTAAATTCAATGTTTATCAGGCTTGAGAGTGTTTTTTATTACTCTCCCGTATATTGATGTTTCATTAGTTAGCTTAATGTTTTTAAATTGCTTAAATTTTTTTACTAAAGATCGATGACAGCCCTAGACCCAATTTAACAAACTTGTTTAGAGAGGACATCTATAATTTATTGTTATAATGTTAATAATGTGCCATAACTGGAGGACAGATCCTCAACCGGTAATGGGCGAAACCAGTCACAATATTTAGATCTTATTTTTAAAAATGTGATAACATTATAATAATATAAAAAAAGTCTTAAATAACCTTTTGCAAAACTCCTTATGCATCATCCGCAAGGGACTTTTCTAATAACTGACAAAATCCGAACTTAGTGAGTCAGTTTTGGGAAAGGATTTACTTTCTTTTTTAATTTCTTCATTTTAGCTTTGGAGATTATCGGTTGGATAGTTTCAAAGTCTATTAACAACAACATTCATGTATTTCTAGTGTTTTATATATCTACATCTTTTAAAATATTCAACGGATTTTGTTTATATGTATAAAACATATATATTATGATACATAAAAACCGAAATATACAAAGATTTGTTATGTGATGTCGTAACAAACATATTTTGTGCCCTTTAATCGCAAACGATGGCAAAACCGTACGAGATAGATTAAATTAATGTGCTACGGAATTGTATATCTTAAAAAGATCGATAAGAACGCCCTTGATGGTATATATTTATCTCTAAAGGATAACCTAAAGTAACCATTTTTATCGTTTACATATATTGAAAAAGTATGTGTTGTTTACCAAGCAATTTTATTTTACATTTGTATTCCTTGTCCAATTAAATACATTACATGCGTTAAATATATCATGTAGATCAAAACTACCTTTCACAGCATTTCATTAAAATGAATATCTTAGAAGGTATCAGAGAGTTAAGAAACCGAAGGCTGATATGGCAAAGATGTAAAAGCGTAAAATAGATGTCGCCGTAATTTTAAGACCCATATTTAAAGGAACGCTGACGTAAAATGCCTGATCATTTTTATTTAAAATTTTCAGTATCTAAATTCTCTACATTTTATTTTAAGGATAGAATCCTTCAAATCTAGCTTCAAGAAGTGTGACGGTTGCACCCGAGAGTCCCTCAGTGTATAACGAGCAAAGACATCAGCGTTATAAACACGTATACTAAAAAGCCAGTTTGTTTTATAAAATTTTAATGATGTAACATGATAGGATCATAACGAGCCATGCTCGTAATGTGACTTCAGTAGCTTCACAGAAACCCTGTCGTATCTGATTATGTTTTAGGTAGGTACGAAAAAATGTGGCGGTATCTACACTACACTAATTTGTTATTCTGGAAATTCGCTGATGAGATTACACCTTGCCTCAAGCGAAAGCTCCACTGTTGAAAATTACTGTGGTAATTTTACAAATCATGTAGGTATCCGTTACATATTATAAAAAATTACTAACATTTGTAGTAAATTTAATAAAAATGTTTGTATAAAACTACTGGAAATTGTAAAATTGCAATGTATTGAAACATTGTTACCCCGACGTTACAGAGCTTAGCATATTCGGCCACAGACATTAATATGGATGTTCCTCGGGTCGAGTCCAAAGTCGGGCCAATTCAAAAATGGACATTGAATTTTCTATTAAGATTTGCTCAATATATGCCCTAAGTTGGGAAGTTGGCGGCGTGATCCACCTCCGTGCCTCGAAGAGCAAGTTAAGCCGTCGGTCGTGCGCCTGATCTCTCTCCGGTCGTGTCGGATTTCCGTCACATTGAGCAATGGAGCAGCGTGGTGGGTCTATGCTCTAAAAGTAAAGTAAGTAGCAGCCTATTAACGTCCCACTGCTGGTCACAGGCCTCCTCATTCATTTGTGAGAGAGATTTAGAGCATAGACCCACCACGCTGCTCCTCTGCGGATTGGCAGGCATAGTACACAAGTGTACTCTCTATTCCTTCACTTTCATAGTTCTGTGTGACGGGAATCCGACACGACCGGAGAGAGATTGGGTGCAGGACCGACGGCTTAACTTGCTCTCTGAAGCACTCGATCCCAGGACCTCATGTCTATAATCGAACATGCTAACCACTAGACCAATGAGGCAGTTTTCTATGCTCTAAAAACCCTCTCTCATATGAGTGAGGAGGTCTGTGCCCAGCAGTGGAACGTTAATGAGCTGCTACTTACCTTTTTTTATGTAAAGAAATAAACCAAGCAAACGACCGTTGATTTACTTACAATTTAATTAGTTCACACTTTTCTTTGTGGGTTTTATTGAAAGCTTAACTTTTGCATAACGCCGGAAAGCAGGGCTTAAAGGCTACATGTTTTGTTAGACGATTTTCTTTGATAAAAACACTGGAAACCGCTATGTAAATATTTGTATGTTTTAGAGATAAATCGTTGGCCGTTTAGTTCGGAAGCCGACCGCGGTAGATTACCATATCTTTATATGTACTCAGGCATGAATTAAAGAAGTTTTTTTTCGGTTCCCATGATTTGTGGACAGGTGGCGCGGCGGTCGGCCCCTTTGCGTTTTGATCTCGCCGCCATAGTACGCGTGCGATCCGATCTTTTTGTACGATATTTTATGTTATTGATGCGTATTGGTTTAATGCCTGTTTTACTTCAATAGATTTGGTTTCGTCTTACTTTAGGCTCTTTATACATCCATGTTTTTATACTATAATGTTAAGGGAGGTTTTCCTGCCCATTATTCGAATACACATCTAAAAAACGCTATTATCCGAAAACACCTGATTACACCTGTCACATTTGTAGGTATTATTTATTTAATGTAATATTCTAAATCTAATGAATACTTTTTTAGTGTGAATTCAATTTACATATTGATTATGTTTGAAATGACCGTCGCTTCGCGTTAAATACCTTAAAAGTCAGTCTATAGCATTCCTTTTAAAGAAATCCTTTAATTATGTCATTATAAAAAGGTTCATCTTTCATCTAAGCGGGTAGATCGCTTGACTAATAAGGAATTCCGTTATTCAGATAGAAAATTCTGAGCGAAATTCCATCTTCGTAATAAATATTAAATTGTAATCTTTTATTAAAAGAAAAGTTATCGATTACTTAGACGATAAAGAAGCGAATTGTAATGATGATCGTAAAAAAAACGGTACTCGACTATGTTTGTCGCGGCTTCTTCTCAGAACAGGGCGCGAAGTAAACCTCGTAATTTTAAATTATCAGACGTTCTCTAATATCATACATTTAAATAATTTTGTGGATTAACCTGGTTGATTCAAAAGTGCTATATAGAAAGAATTTTCCATCTGATTTTATGCCTAAATGACAATTTATTCTAATTCAAAGTACCTTAAAATCCCTCTCTTCCTGAATGTGGAAGGTAGTCTGAATTTATATCGTATGGAAGTACTTTCTGTAGTTTTAATGAAATATGGTTTTCCTTGTCCACAGGCTTAACTGCAGAGCTGTTTTACGTCCGCGAAGGTCAGATCAATTTCTACGCGTTAAACTTCGTGGTACCAGTGCCGGCAACAATTGGTGAACTGCACTTTACTTGGCAGAGCCTTACGAGGAGACCTGTAAGTTTATTATATACCTTTTACGATAAAATCTTCTGAATATACGTCACCAACATCTTAATGTTAACAGTAAGTTGCATTCCGGCATTCTCTTATAATCCCCTAAAGAGTCGTTACAAGTAACACTCTGTTTACGAATATTTAACACACTTTTATTAGTCTCGCCTGTATATTTGTGCGGAATCTTTTTACTCAATTTTGAATACTTCAAATCATCTCATTAATTTGAAATTTTGTACACTTGTAAAGGATTGATAACGAAACAGAAATTTCAAAAGTTTGTCTTGTTATCTTTACTGGGACCTACAGGACAACCTCGTCATGCAAGAGTCGATAATATGCACGCCTGCAGGCTTCCTTGGATATGACAGCCTGTTATTACCAAAAAAATGAGGATTATAGTTTAAAAAAACTATTCTAATTACGCACAAAATGTATAAAACAAACTCAATTTAAAGTTATTTACAAAACATTCATTGTTTTCTTTAAATGCATAGCGTGACAAAAACTCCACGCTTTAAAATATTTAGATATAAAAATTAATGTTAATGTCTAAAAGATAACATGTAAATGTTAATTCAAACTTTTAAGTTTACACTTCTGCCGTTAGTTTACCGCCTACCAACTTTATATCCCAGGTTATTTCCCCCTAAGCAGCTATTTGAAGTTTTTAACGCGGTATTCAAACTGAATAAGCTTAAATTGTATTCAAAACACAACATTATTTATTAAGCTGATTTGAGCACCTACAATCGTTTTAGTTAAGTTGGTTCGTTGTGCTAACGGTACTTAAATTTACAATACACTTGAATACGATTGATGATAGTTTAATAGTAAATAATGTTCTTACGAAAATAGCATTGGCGCCCATTAGGTGACACTTAGATTACGGTGTTGAATACTAACAATATAATGATTGAAAAACAAAAACTTATATTGATGGCTTTTAAATATAATGAGTCGATTTGCATTTTGGATAACACTAGCTTTCTCCGCATGGAATAGTGTTTTGGTTAGCATTTTTAATAATTTACATATACTGATAAATAGCATCGTGAATGAGGCGTATTCAATAGGTGTAGGCAAAGACCACGTCATACCACTTGCCACGATCCTTGCATATATTCTTCGCTTTTTTCATTCTCATTAAAACTTTTATACAATTTCATCGGTTAGAGTACTCTTGACCCGGCCCTTATTTTAAATGTCCTGGATTTGTTCTTATTTAAACTGTTCCAGGAACATTCGCCTTTTTCTTCCCCTTCCTACTTGCCCATTCACTTTTGACTCATAAATCCTTTTTGTCAGTCTCCTTTCATTCATTTTTTTCGTGCCCAAACCATTGAACAAACCTGATTTTCTTTTATACCATAACATTACTACACTATTTTTTACTCTGTCACTCACTTTGATTCCACTCATACTTTTCAATGCTGTCATCTTTACCGCATTTATTTTACTTTTATAATTTAGACTAATTATTTTACAACTAATTGTACAACTAAGACACATACGTATATATACTGTAATGAACTACTTGTAGTGTTTCACTTCAAAGCTTATTTTCCTTTCTGAGGCTTTAGACTATCTGTGTACCAATATTTATTTAAATCGGTTGAGTAGCTTTGGCCCGAAAACACGACTGAGAGGCAGAGTTACTTTTCCCTTTATGATACTAGTAAGGATTGTAGTTTGCATTTAGAGTAAGTACTTCTTATAATATTTTCTTTATAAAAATGTAGTTAAATACATTTTTATAAAGAAAAAGCTGCTGGTGAGCCAAAAATAAATAAAAAAAAACCCCTTGAAGGTAATAATTTTACAAACATTTTATATATTATTTATTTGTATCGAATCCACAGCCTTAAAAATAAGCTTTAAGCTTCTAGCTCTATAACTGACTATACTTCCATGCTTTATAACCCTTTTTCCCATTAAAACATAGTGTCCTTTCTCAGGCTCTGTTTGAATTTCATATGAAAACTCAACAGACAGAGTTACTTTCGCATTTATGATATTAGTAATGATTACAATCTAAGTAGATTCAAAAGTGTAGCTATTATATCATAATGATAAAAAATCATATCAGTCACCCAAAATTTGAAAAGTTTATTATTATATATAAATAATTTACCGAAACACTATATCTGTCTATATCCATACAAAAATCGATTGCTATTCGTCAATTTCGCTAAAATTCGATAGCGGCTGGACTGATTTGGCTAATTTTGGTTATAAACTGTTTGTCGAAGCTTTATGAAAAGAAATCCTTGGAATATAGTAAAAACAACAGTTTCGCTTTCCGGTAGAAGCTGTACCTACGGAACTCTGGACGTTAAGGTCGCGGTTTTCGATTACGAATCCTTTTTACAAATAAAAAATATATTATTTACATACATTGAAATTAAAAACGATCATTTACTTAATAATTTCATTATTATGTATGTATATTATTTATATTACTACTTAATTATATAATATTATATTAACTTCAAAATTAAATGTTGAAAAGATTTACGCGCGTTAGTTACTTCAATATAATCTCTTGTTTTAAAAGCGAGTAATTTACGAAGCCATTTTCAGTTATGGCTGTTTATTACACCTATTTAAGGGTAACACCTCCTAGAAAAGTTTTTCTTCAGTAAGGAATGGTTATGGGCACTGTACCCTTCAAACATCAAGTTATACGATGACACTTAGTAAGCCGTTAATTTGCAATGTCACAGTTTTGTATATTTTATTCATTAAATAGCTTTCCTTAAAGATTAGTTTGATTACAAATTTAACTTTTTTAAGTGAAACTTCTTTAGGCGTGTGAGGGTACATTTTTTGCGTGTGTAACGCATGATTAGCGTCACGGAGATGTGCAGCGTTTTTTATACTAATTGCGTTTGAAGGTTAGGTAGTTTAATATTTACAATTAACATGTGCCATTTTAATTTGCCACTCGACTTTTAAATAATTTATACTATTTTTCAAAAAATAATTATAATATAAATATTTCATAATTTCTCTTTTCTAAATTTTAAATTCAAAAACAAAATTTAATTAATAATTTGTAATATTGACAAAAAACACGTGGCATTTTTTACGCGTTCGTCATTTGAGATTACAATAAATCATTTGTATTAATTTTCAAATTAAAATTCATTAAATTTCTAACATACCTTAAGATAGACACTTAAGTGGCGAAAGGAAGCATACTTTGCCGATTCCACCTCACTAGGTGGGATCGGCATCCCACTGGATAAGGGCAAGAAATGATGACCTTCATTTTCCCTCCCTCTATGTCTCGGAAATCTAAAGTTTTATATTTGTATAAATATAAACAAGACTTAAAAATTAGTTTTCCAAATAAGTTTCACTTCTGACAAGTGTCCTTTGTACACACGCATTTTTATTTTATTGTTTTAATAATTTTAACAAATTATTGTTTTATTTGGTTTTCGTTGATAACTCCCTGTCTTTTTAAGTCTTAGTTTATCTAACACTGCCTTTTATTATTGTTCCATTTCAACAAATTATATAACTAAATGTTACTTAAGAATCATTCTCTTCACAAACACTCTCAATCAAAACTAAATGTTACTTAAGAATCACTCTCTTCACAAACACTCTCAATAATCTATTGGTGAAAATTACATGAAAATCTGTTCAGTCCCTTTTGATTGTATTGCCAACAGAGTGTAAAAAATTGTATTCACTGCGGAATCTTGTAACTCTAGTAGCTATATTACGACTATGTGACCAAGTTGTTGTATAGTTTTCGTATGAACCACCGTAAAATTGTAATTATGTCCAATATTGTAATTATGTTTAGAAAGATCTTGTTTTTTAGTAAGCCGGTATCAGGTTACTATAATAACGTGCGACTTTACATATATCTTAAACTTTCTAACAACCTTTTTTTCTTTGTACATACCAAGTTACTGAATGTCAATACATTGCGGAAGGTTTCTATACGTATAAGGTATCTTGGCGTTACAGTATGGAAAGCTGCTTTTGTAGAAAACGCCTTTATTCTAAAACAGGTCTGTATTTTTTGCAAGATCGATCTCGTCTGATGATATGTGGTACATTCTAAGTTATAAACTTTTTTATCGCTTACACATTATTCAGGAATCAAGCTTTTTGAAAATTAAAAATATAAATTTAATTTTATTGAGTTTACTATTGAAGCGATAATGGATATTCAAAATAATATAAACCATGATGGCTTATTGAGACGATGGATTTTTGTAAAGAAAACTGGCGGCTTGAAATTCAAGCCAAGCACTATTGAGTATTAAGTGTAAAAGTAACTACTTGCTTAACAGTCATTTAAGGGAAAAATAGTGAGTATAAAAAGGTAAGCGTCAGCCCATTAACGCCCCACTACTGGGCCTAGGCCTCCTTACTCATACGAGAGAGGGTTCTTAGAGCATAGACCCACCACGCTGCTCCACTGTGGATTGGCAGGCATAGTATACAAGTGCAATCTCTATTCTTTCACTCTCCTAGTTCGTCCGATGTGACGGAAATCCGACATGACCGGAGAGAGATCTGGCGCAAGACCGACGGCTTAAGGTGCTCTCAGAGGCACGGGGGTGGATCACATCGCCAACTTCCCAACTTCGGGCAAATATTGACAAAATCTTAAAAGAAAACTCAATATCTATTTCGAATTGGGGACTCGAACCCAGGACCTCATGTCTTTAGTTGAACAAGCTAACCACTAGACCAATGAGGCAGTTACCAGTAGCGAGGAAACCTATATATTCCAGATATGTTAAGCACATTAACTTGGATTGCAGCAGTTTTAGACTCCACAAACTGTCTAGCATGTGAGTAAGGAGACCTACACCCAGCAGTGGGATGATAATGCTGCCATTCACTTATATACTGAAAATTCTAAAAGATGGGCTGTTACTTTGCCGTAGCTTGCTTCATTATACTCGTAAACCCTTTCAAAATGGCATGACGTATTCTGAATATTATATTTGTAAAACACGAAGGACAAGAATATATAAAGCTTTTTATGAATAACAACGAAAGGTGGCTTTCCTTTGTATTTATATGTAGAGTCAAAAGGCTTACAACGCCTGTTATGCAAATACTGCTTATAGCGGATCTGGAGGCAGAGAAGGAGTTTATAAATTATTCTGTATTGGTATAAACAAACATATTATGTGCATACATTTACTCTAAAATTGACAATAAAATATCCTCCATTTGTTTGTAACGGCAAAATAATAGATATTTTTCTCGAAGACCATTGTGTATGCAGAAAATTATCACATGATAAAAGAAATATAAAAGTATCAGTAAGTGTCAAATTATAAGTGAATTGGAGCATAATATTTTCTTTACTTTATACACAAGACGGAACAGAGAAGACAATAAATAGTTATAAGGTTACGGTCGTGAATGCAAATAAGAAACTTGTCTCAGAAAATGTTTTGGGCGATTTAGATATGACATACTTAAAGATTCTTTGATTCATTGCTGATGGTCCTTAGATAGGAAGGACATAATATGTTAAATCACCAAGAGGCCAAGATACTATTACGATGTTTGATGTGGTGTTTCAGCTTCTTATTCGTAAAATAGTGTAACTTATATTATTATTATGACTTCATGATAAAGTCGGATTTCGTATGTATAATTTCTAAATTAACAAATTGTCCTTTTTCGACAATGGATGTAAATTTCAGCACAGGACATTATTGTTCAATACATATCACGTTTTATAGTTTAAAGACTTTGCAAATGTCTGTTTTGTGTTAGTGTATATTCATTAAATCAATATAATCGGAGAATTACTAGCTGCATTTGACTTATTAAATTCACAGAAATCTCATAATAGAACCATTTAGGACAATTTTTTAGGAAATTCTTGAAATTTGAATTCGGGACAAATCTCATAAAATACAACCAAATAAAATGTGTTCTCAAGCTTTTTGAGAACCCAATAATATTAATATTGATATAATCTTGATTACTATATAATTTTCGCTGTTGATAAAATGTAGTGTGCTGTTTAGATGTTTATCAGCATCATTAGTGTATAGATTTATCACCAAAGGATAGACGACAGTCGATTTAGATGACTCTGGAATCTATTTAATGAATATATAAAATTTTACATGTGAGATGAAAATATTTGATGTATCAGTTCGTCGAACTCGTGTCAAGAAAACATCTGCTTATTTAGGGCGCCGTTTGCAAATTCTTGTTAGTTATTTTGTATTTGCGATTTAAGTTTGTGGGATTCGTCGTCATAATCCAAATAAACAATCGTTCCTTTAAAAACAAAATTTTGTTATTTTGTATAATATGTACAAAGAAAAACAAACATCATCGCTTACAAATGTCTTTATTATTATAGACGTGATACAAATATTAATAAAATTCACATTATGAAACTCCTTAATACAGAAGATATATTGCGAGACAATTATGTAATTTAAAATTTCACATATTTCACAGAAACTAATTAAAAAATAACCGTTATAATAAAAGTTATAAGAAATCCTTTACTTATTAATTATGTAAGTATATTAACAATATTCTTTTCAGGGCCCGGAGACAAGTCACTTTTAATGATTGTTAACGCATAAAAATATATGGAAATGACATTTTATATCGAAACTTATCGAAAAATGAAACGCCATACCCATAAATTTTTTAAGCTTTAGGAATCTTCAAAAGTGACTTGTCTACGAGCCCAGATCTGCAAAAAAAAGAAATAATCTACACTAATATTATAAAGAGGAAAGATTTGTATTTTTGTATGTAACGAATAAACTCAAAAAGTACTGGGCTGATTTTAATAATTCTTTTTTCATTAGAAAGCTACATTACCACTGAGTAACAAAGGCTATATTTAGTACTAGATTACTATAGAAATCTTTAGAAATTCGTATTAAAACTACCCGAAGGTGTAAGAAAATTAGCCATAAAATGTCTTTCATCGCATACGCTGTGAAGAGTATTAATGATGGGACAAAATGTTCGACAATATTATAGAATATATCAATATCTACAAAAAACTTCACGTGACCATATGTCTAACTATTGTAGTTACGTCACTATAACTACTTTTACATTTAACAAATTGATAGAAATGTCAATCAAAATCAGACCGTGTTATCCATTCCATTTATAAATTTTTATCCAAATAAATAATTTTATATTCAAGACTGTCTCAATATCTCATGATTACTTTTTGAATTATTGGAATCGGATATTTCATTCAAAAGATATCAATGAAATTAAAATAAAAATACATGCCGGCGGCGGCCGCCACGCAGCGCATCGAGTAACTAACTCGACGAGAGAGGCGCGGTGCGGGAGAAGGGGGGAACTAGGTAGCCGGTCGGATCCTTACGCAGTGGACGCAAGCGACATTGAATATTTAGAGTTTTTTTTTAACACATGTTTAAGATAAGCATACAATTTTTTTCTAATTTAGTGTTTCATGGTCGGTTTTCATTATAATTCTCATAACTTACATATCTGTACCTATTTATGTCTACCCGTGCGAAGCCGGGACGGGCCGCTAGTAATCTATAAAAAAGTGCGCGAGTACATAGTACACTAGTCAGAAGTGAAACGTTTTTGGCAAACTAATTTTTAAGCCTTGTTTATATTTATACAAATCCAAAACTTCCGATTTCCGAGACTTAAATGGAGGGAAAAAGGAATATATGCTAGGAATTC
This sequence comes from Elymnias hypermnestra, assembly GCA_015832385.1. NCBI lineage: Eukaryota > Metazoa > Arthropoda > Insecta > Lepidoptera > Nymphalidae > Elymnias > Elymnias hypermnestra. The sequence goes on from JACTOM010000929.1 coordinate 2,356,193, forward strand.
AATTGACATTAAAATATTTAAAGTGTCCAAAATTAATACAAATAATTCATTGAAATCTCAAATGACGAAATTGTAAATAATAATGCCATGTTTTTGTAAGTATTAGAAATTATTAAGTTTCAATATTAAGAAAAGATAATTTGTGAGATATTTTATGAAAAACAGTGTATTAAATGACGAGTGGCAAATTAAAACGCCACGTGATATTTGTAAATATTAAAACCTTTTAATTAGCATAAAAAAAGCTGCAGATATTCGTTACGCTAATCCCGAGTTTCATCCGTACAAATGTTACCCTCATGCGCCTAAAGAAGTTTCACTTCGAAGCCTTAGCTCTCGACGCTATCTCGTTGGTACACCGCGATGTATCTACCGATTTAAGATGATAATTGTATTCGGTTGGCCTTTGTTGTCTGTCGGCGCCTTTTGCCTAGTGAGCAAATATTTAGAAAACGGTTACTAGTCGCGATGAACGATCTCGCCATTGTCTGTGCTTGCCGAGTGCCGACTCCCGACTCCGAGTGATAATATTTAATTAGAGAGCACGCTGTCGCACCTACGTTTACGAGGCTTCGCATGCCTGATGAAGCCAAAGGGCCCGCGGCGGAACTGTTTGCCTGTTTGTTTTACCATTCAAGAGCCGCGATGATTAGTCAGATTGTAACGAGGGTGTTGAGCATCATATTTATGAAGCTCGTTACTTGTAAATTGGTGCCTTTTTTATTATAACAGACTTTCGCATTAATTATGTTTACGTTTCAAATAAAAGGAGCCATGCATCGTTTATTGAAGGTTGTTAGAGATGTGAAGCGAATTGAAATTATTAGTAATCGATATTTAGAGAAGTAATTACGCTTATATTCGAATTCTTTTGTAATTGGACTTGTACTGAACAGTAGAGTGATGTAGCAATATTATTCAACATATTCGCACGCATGTCTTGGCGAGTAAGCTGGTGAATGCGTGATGAGAGCGTTACGAAAAGTTTAATGGGACGAGGCGAACGAGTATATATATATTTTATTTTAGTCGTGTGTTGTAAAGCACACTCGTTTTTTATTGCAATGTTTCGTTGAGTGATGTTGAGGAATGCGGGTACCTAGAAAGCTTACAAATTAGTAAATATCAGTGCATTGCTCCAAATGGAGCTCCACTGTTTCACATATTTACGGCCGAAATTTACTGTTTCACAAAAAATGTATAATTTCTCAAGTTCTCACACTTTCTATAAATGTTAAAAGATAAAGATTTTTTACTACATATATAACTTTAATCTTTGTGAGATATCATTCCGAAAATATTAATTTTTATTTTCTTAAGTCTAATATTCTTTTATTCATAGGTATAATTCTATTAATCCTAATTTATACACACATTTCTATTAAACATAACAAACTCTATACCTTAATACTTTCTTAACGCTTTTCTAATACACTTAATATCAAAAATAGAACTGTCGTACTTTACGAACAATCGGCCTCATTTGTATTCGTTCGGTAGGGTAAATTTTAAAAATTGTATTTACTAATTTGTCTGAATCCAATCGCCAATTAATGACAGTTATGCACCGGTACGATACTGCGTAGAAACCATAAAAGGTAAATTGCCTTTATAGATAACCTTATAGATAACCACCAGATAAGCGCGCTTAAACTGTATCATCATCCCTCTTATTATCTTAAACTCCTAAAACCTACCCTCCCTATCACAAAAAAGATCGTTAACAAATGTCGTCGTTCAATTATACTCGCAAGTCCAGATTGTGTACATCACTAGCACACACGCTACTTTTGTTTACGAAATTTGAGACTCGAGTGTATGTGATAGCTGTAGGTGCCTTATTTGAGAAATGCGTGATCACGCGGTAGGTCACAGGCATTTGATCCGCCTGACATTGCTCTGGGTCGCTTGTTTAGGATCACCCACAAGACGTCCGTCAATCGCAATGATACAGTTACATCGTGATACGCTATAACCGTTATGTATGCACGATTGTGTATAATATGCCTTTACTGGTATTCTGTTCGTATATCATATGATATAATATCAAATTCTCTCTACCAGTAGGCCTTTTCACTAGTCAAATATGGGTTTTATAACACATTATTTCATTATAGTAGGAGCCCATTAACGTCCCACTGCTGGCCACAGGCCTCCTCACTCATATAAGAGAGGGTTTTTGAGCGTAGACCCACCACGCTGCTACACTGCGGATTGGCAGGCATAGTACACAAACAAGTGCACTCTCTATTTCCTTCCCTCTCATAGTCCGATGTGACGGGAATCCGACACGACCGGAGAGAGACCAAGTGCAGGACCGACGGATTACCGTGCTTTCCGAGGTACGGAGGTGGATCACACTGCTAACTTCCCAACTTTGAGCAAATATTGAGAAAATCCTATTAGAAAACTCAATATTTATTTCGAATTGGTTCGACCCGGGACTCGAACGCAGGTCCTCATGTCTGTAGTCGAACATGCTAACCACTAGACCATTGAGGCTTACAATATAAAGTTAATCTTGAGAAACGCCCACAACAAAATCAGTCGGGTATCCATTTTATTTTAAGTAAGTTACAGCAATTAATTTACTCTCACGCTTTTTTATCGTCTAAGTAAACGTTCAATTAATTCTTTTAATAAAGGATTTGAATTTATTTATTGACTCTAGAAGAAGTTTCAAACTCAGCTCTTACAACTTCACAAGTAACTTTAATTTAATTTATGATTTAAATATGTATTACAACATTTTGAGAATTAAAAACTAATAAAACCATCCGTGCAGCTTAATCGCACTTATCTCAAAATTAACAAAATGTTTTATTTTTGATTTTTACTGGTTTGTCTTTTTGTTTATCTAGACAGTTTTAAACTACTATTCCTATTACTAGAAGTAATAACGCATAATATCCTATATCGTATGATACAAGAGTTCCTTGTCATTGTATTTTACATCATTGTCAGAAACCTTGCCATTGAAATATAATAAAAATCTGTAATAAGTATTATCACAACTCGATGAGTGGCACACAACGTGTGCTTACATTTGGCACTTACATAGCAACATTTATTTTGGTCGTCCAACCGACCCTCATATAACATATAAATCATTTGTGTAGTATTACTAGTGTATTAAAGAAACATTTTTGTTCCAGTTACCGTACACGTTACACGTCAACGTAGCATCTGAACACAATGCTTTGCTCACGCCAACGTTAAATATTTCAAGCGAAGGCTATGTACCTACAGAGCCTCAAACATGGCGAGTTGATTTACCTTGTACACACACGGTCGCAGAAGAAGTTAATGTCACAATATCCCTTAACGTATCGATCGGTTCCTCGTCAACCGTATTGCATTTCCGTCGAAGGAAAATTTGCCTTAAAGAAGCACCTAGACCAGCTGTTAGAGTCGATAATGCACCTCATGTAGCCACTTCGGCAGATATTTTTTATGCTGGAGCTGGCTGTGCTGGTGGAGCCCTCCTGATAGCTGCAGTTGCAGCCGCTGCTTGTAGAGCTAGAGCAAGAAAACTTCGTAGAGCAAGAAGTGATGAACAAGACGCTCATGCATTTTTACCCGATTCCTCATGTAAATCCGCTGCAAGTTACACGAGTTACCGTCGCCCTAATTCAGTACCAGCTGCTGCAGCTGAAGAAAGGGCTAGAGATCTGCAACAAAGAATAGCAGAGCTGACGATACAAAGGTGTAGAGTTCGCCTCCGATCTGTTGCAATGGAAGGGACTTTCGGCAGGGTTTACAGGGGAACGTACGCAGATGAAGACGGAAGGGAACAGGAAGTTCTTGTGAAGACTGTTGCAGAACATGCGTCTCAAGTTCAGGTAAGTGTAGATCTATTTTTCTCTGTTAAATGAAATATTAATTCGTTAGGTAGTAAATTCATAACAAGCAAGAGTTAATTTAATATGTAAATTGCCTTCATCAGATTCAGCTTACGTATTCGGAACAACGTTATAATATTCTCTATTAAAGTTAGATTGTACTTTATATGTAAATCTGTTTTAAAGCGTTATTTTCTTTATATATTAGCACTTAGTTCGCAATAAGTTTTGATGCCTTTAGGTGTTATAAGTTTTAGAATACTTCTTCATCAATTTATCTAAGTTGTCCAATAGGTTTCATTGCAACATGTTGCTAGAGTTAAATTTCTATTTCAGGGTTTTTTTTAAATTACTTTCAATGTTACTTTCAAAACCATTACGACTCTCAATATTTAATAGTTTTAGTATCACTAATTAATATTTGTTTTTGTTAGGTATCGCTACTCCTACAAGAAGGCTGTATGCTTTACGGTCTTCATCATGAGCGTGTACTATCAGTTCTCGGCGTTAGTATTGAAGATCAAACAGCTCCTTTCCTACTTTACCCCTGGAGTGCTGGTTGGAGAAATCTAAAACAGTTCCTGTTGGCTTGTCGAGGAGTTAATTTAGGTGTGGCTGCTGGTGGACCGCCCCCGCCACCACTGACCACCCAGCATGTAGTGAGAATGGCATTGCATGCCTTAGATGGACTGGCGTATTTACATTCACAGCACGTGCTGCATAAGGATATCGCTGCGAGAAATTGCATGTAAGTGAAACAGATCAGATATCAATATGTTAGAATGATTAGTATTACATAAACAAAATCTATATTATTCAACAATGAATTCTAAAGAAAACCTTGACAATTCTTGGGTCTTTTTTAAGTGTTATGTTTTAGTTGACATCTCATTTATTTTAACAATTTATTTATGAGCATTAACAATTAATGGTTATAAAGATATTGTTAATTCATTTTCTAAGCAGTGTACAATCAAGAATATTCTCAAATATCCTTTGAAAATATCATAATACGCTGGAATATGTTTTATTTATAAATGAATATGTCAAAATTTTGGCTTAAACAACATATTCCTGTTGTGATATATATTCGAAAATAAATTTTAAACATATAAGTATAAATGTCAATGTACTATTTTACTCGTGACGCATAGGATTTATGTGTTGAGTGATTTATAAACTAAACACAGATTTCTTAGTTAGAAATCAAACATTCAGTCGTTGCCAAGCATGGCCAAGTAATCTATTATGTATATATAAAAAATCTGTAAATAATACATCGTTTTTAAGATGAATTTCTTTGTCAAACAGTGTCGATGAGAATCTACGAGTAATGATCGCCGACAACGCGTTATCGCGTGATCTCTTCCCTGGGGATTACCACTGTTTGGGGGACAACGAAAACAGGCCTATCAAGTGGCTGGCTTTAGAAGCGTTATCAAAAAAACAGTTCAGCCCATCTGCTGATGTATGGGCATTGGGTGTGCTCCTTTGGGAACTGACGACTTTGGCTCACCAGCCTTATGCTGAGGTGGATCCATTTGAAATCGCCGCTTATCTACGGGACGGCTACAGGTTGCAGCAACCGGCGAACTGTCCTGATGAATTGTGAGTATTAGTTAATCATTCAATCAATCGTTACTTCATTATTTATTTTATAACTATTAACATATTGACATGCTTTCCGGTATATATATTATATTAAATATGTATATCCCCTTATAAGAACTCCAAGCTTCCATTATACAATAGCAATACAACTAAATTGTACAATTGGTAAAACATTCATAAAATCACATATAGAATTTTTCATCAAGATCTATCAATCCGTTTTCGAGTTTTAAAAGGGCGGACAAAGTCGTACCAGTTAATAATATTTATGATCTTAAATTATAACGCAAAATACGAGAAACAAAACTAAAATAAACGTTTATATGTCAGTTAATCATAAAATGAATATTTATCTTAAAATTTTAATACAGAGATGCCAAAATATTATATAATAATATATAACTCATTGGAACGATTTTTTAAAAATTTTTTGAACGCATTGCAATAGTTGCATTTCTTTTTTGGTAAAAATAGTAATTTTATACCATAACCACTTATTTTTAAATACCCACTATTATTTTACAGTTATATATGCTTATATGTGTATATCTTGTTCAAATTTTGATTATATTCTTTTAAGTCTATAGTGGATGACAAATGATGGTAATACTTATAATTATAATTGTGTGTAATTGGATAAGATTTGTTCTTCTATGTATAAATTACTTAAGATGCTGTAGATTTTTGTTAATAAATAAATACAGTATTAAATAGGAATCGACTTATCCTTATATACGAGTACATATTCAGATTAGATCCACATGTCGATCCGATAAATAACGAATTTACTCATATCTCCACGGGATCATGTACTACGCGTGTATTACCACTAGGAACAGCAGGTTTTTTTTAAATATTTAGCGTGTTTTGAACAACTTTGTTTTGTTTAGATTCGCCGTAATGGCCTACTGTTGGGCGATGTCTCCCGACGACCGGCCGACGTTGCAACAACTCCAAATCTTCCTACGAGACTTCCACACACAGTTAACGAGATTCGTCTAAAACATTCCCATCAAAAGACAATCCAAAGACGACAATAAATCATAGATAATTAGTGAAATAGTGGGAGAAAAATTCTCGTGAACGTTTAGAGGCCTTATGACGTGCATAAAGTTACCCCATAACAGTGACATTCTGACGAGAATTAACGGAGAACGTTTTTGAACGTGTATTATAACGAGGCGGCGATGAAAAGAGACTGATTTTATTAAAGTGTTTATTGAATTGTAAATTATAGATGTTTTATAACTTGGTCGTCGCATATTTTGTTTCTATTCTGTCAAGGTTCAACCAGTCATAATCATATAATTACGCTAGGGTTGCCAACCAGACAACTTTTAAAGATAAAATACTTATTTTGTGATTTGTTAAAATAAATATAATAGAAAATCTTTTAAATTTAAGACATAAACGTAATAAGTATTAGCCTAAATATATTCCACTGATGGGCGCAGGTTTCGTCTTGATGGCATCTTATAAATCACGCGAGAGAGCGGGATAAGTGATAGAGAAGCGCGATCGGCCTAGTTCCATTTATTATAAAAACAATGTTTTATTATGGCGTTATTAAGAAAAATTATCGTTCGTAAACAGGCTTAATTGATTTTTTTAGTAATAGTTTTGAGCGTAGACTCACAATGCTGCTCCACTGCCTCTATTACAATAAAATTAATTATTGGAACAATAATAAATATTGACAGTAGTTTTGGTCAATATTTCTATTTCATCTACAATTTATGTTTTAGACTCCAATGTCTTTAACTTATAACAGAACTCTAAAAAAAGTATAATAACCAATTTTTTTGTCGTCTTATTAAAATATGTATTGAAATTAGGAAATAAGTTACAATTATCCATATTAAGTTTGGTAATTTAAGTATATTGTAATAAATATAAATGTGTTTTTTAACATAAATAATTTCACTTTCAAGAGCTTTCTAGAATGTTGTTTTTTAAAGATATACTATGCGTTTATTAAAAATATATTAAAGGGTGATTTACAAATTAGAGTAACGTCTGCGGATTTAGCATGTATAATCGTTTTTATCGCCTTTTGAAATATCACATCTAAAATTAATCCCTAAATAAATGGTGTCGTTTCGAAGGAATGGCAACCCTACGTGAGCGAAGCTTTCACAATATGTAATATTTTTTTGCCGCGGAAAAATAAATCTATTTTACGATCTCCTTCAACGTCAGTGCTCGTTAGATGTTAGAAAATATTGCATAGTGTTTCAGCTTTAAGATATTTGTATACACTACTAATAACATTGTATTGATAAAGTAGACATAAATTGTTATGTCTTGTTTACACTTGGCGTTCAACTACACTTGATTTATTTCATTCTTGTTTTAACATATCCGATGATTTTTTATCTAAAGTGTCTTATAAGTACTATACATCTCAATAATATTGCGCCTATTTGAATATAGGATAAATTGCAAGCTTTTTTTACACAGTATCGTACCGGAACACAAACGTCTTCTTTAGCGGTACGTCTTTATTAGTAGAGTGGTACACCGATAATCTAATCTAAAATAATAATAGACTCAGATAAATGAGACATTAAAATTTCCTAAATTATCTTATTTTATATAGGATTGACGGCCTCGCTGCCGCAGTGGTGCGAATACTCGCCTTGTTAGCAGAGGCCCCGGGTTCAATCCCCGGTAGGGCGTATTTAGAAACTTGTATTTTCTAATTTGTCTGAATCTGGTCTGGTGGAAGGTTTTGGCCATGGCCAGTTACCCTACCAGCAAAGACGTACCGCCAAAACAAAGAGATTTCTGTTCCTGTACGATGCCGTACCGATATATCGCCTATCAAGTGAGATCACATTCAAGCGCTAAACTGTCAACAATAATAAAAGGGAGGCTTCGGCCTTGGCTAGTTACCAACTACTCTATAAACAAAGATCTGCCGTTAAGCAAAAACAATTAGTTTTCGATACGTTGCCACGTAGAAACCATTGTGAGAAAAATAACCTTTTAAAGATTAGCGCTTTCAACTCCGACTGTATCAACACTTACTAATATATAACACCATAACTTGTTTGTAATTTTGAAAAATCTCTGTTGTAATACTCATTTCATTTAATATAAAAAGAACTTGCCAGTGCTTATGGCCTAGTGCAAACCGGACATTATAAACCAAAATACGAACAAAAATATGCGTCGGCCAATAGGTAATGTAATTATTTGAAACCTCAATACTGCCATATTAGATATATAGAAGATGATATGTAAATATTGATAGATTAATCCGTAAAATACGTATATTGATGTGCCTCAGATTTTATGAAAAATAATTAGATGTTTATGGTTGTTCATTTAAAAGTATTGATAGAAAGACTGGTTTGGTATCAATTTAACTATTTTAATGTGACATTAAAGTAATCTTACTAGTTAATGATTAGATTTGTAATAATTTTTCTAATCAATTTGACTAAAACAAAAATGTATCAGTGTTTACACACGTAGGAAGTGAAACTTCTTTGCTCCTCTTAAATTATTTCATTTATAATTTTATTAAGATGTCTAAAACAAAATTGACATTAAAATCTCAACTTAAAAGTAAATTGTGGATGCCAAATTAAAGACGCGACAGACATACATAATTTTATGTATTTTTTTATTTAATATATACAATTTGAATTTAATGTACGATTTTTTCAAAATGGTATCTAAGGAAAATTGTGTATTTTGGATCTAGGGAGAAAAATAGGTCATTCTCGGTTGCGAAAGTTTGAAAATCACAGATGAGGATGCCCTATTTTTCCTTATTTTCTCCAGTGGTGCGTCTACAATTTTTTTTTACAATAAAATTCCTCTTTTGAGTTGAAAAAAATTTATTGCGCAAAAAGTTTATTGCGCGTTCGTAGATTTAGAAAAGGCCTATGATCGAGTGGTGCGGAATGAGTTGTGGTCAACGTTATCTACGTATGGTGTGAGCGGTAGTCTGATTCAAGCATTGAAGTCTCTCTATGAGGGTTCTAGTGCCTGTGTCAGAATAAACGGAGCGTACACGGAGTGGTTTCCTGTCGAAAGAGGTGTTCGACAGGGATGTGTTGCGTCACCATGGCTGTTCAACCTTTTCATGGATAAATGTTTGACAGATTTAAAAGAATGTATGTATGGGTTAAGAATGAATGAATTACTCATCAAATGTTTACTCTACGCTGATGATCAAGTAATACTTGCGTCATCCGCTAACGAGCTTCAGGAGATGCTAAATATTATGAATGAAGCTTTGAAAGGGAAAGGAATGAAAGTGAATGTAAACAAAACGAAAGTTATGCTTTTTGAACGAGATGAATCTATGATGAATGGCAATATTTTGATAGATGGGGAACAAGTGGAAGAGGTGAAAGAATTTGTATACTTGGGATCTAAATTTACAAAAGATGGAACATGTGAAAGTGATATCGAAAGGAGAGTGAATGCAGGGAATATGGTAAATGGTGCTCTGCATGCTTTTATGAATAGCCAGATGGTGTCTCAAAGGGCTAGACTGGCAGTGCATGCTGGAGTGTTGGTGCCAACACTTATGTATGGTAGTGAAAGTTGGGTATGGCAGAAGAATCACAAAAGTAAAATAAATGCGGTAGAGATGAGAGCGTTGAGAAGCATGAGTGGATTAAAACTGAGTGACAGAGTGAGAAATAGTGTGATAAGAGAACGTTGTGGTATAAAAGAAGACGTAGTGACTAAAATTGAGAAAGGTATGCTTAGATGGTTTGGGCATGTAGAGAGAATGAATGAAAGGAGACTGACAAAAAGGATTTATGAGTCAAGAGTGAATGCGAAAGTTGGAAGGGGAAGACCAAGGCGAACGTTCCTGGACCAAATCCAGGACATTTTAAATAACGGCCAGGTCAAGAGTACTCTAAACCGACGAACTTGTATGAAAGGTTTAATGAGATTGAAAGAAGCGAAGGAGATATGCAAGGATCGTGGCAAGTGGAAGGATGTTGTCTCTGCCTACCCCTATGGGAATGAGGCGTGATGCTATGTATGTATGTTTGAGTTGACTTTTCTATCAATAATAAAAAACTACGTGTCTTGCGTTTTAAACAGCCTTTGACACTTCAATAAACAAGTCATTGCTAGATTTACTGGGAGGAAAAGTGAGTTAGGCAGGCACGCTAGTTAGATCTAACAGGGAGAGAACGAGGCACTTTTGTTCCTCATACAGCAGCTCAAAAGCGAACTTTTCGTCCAGCAGTAACAAAACACAAGTTATTCACGTTATTGCTAAAAAAGTATAATGTAAAATATTCTAAACCATGACAACCGACTTTAATTTCTACTTTAAGACTTTAGGTTATATATGTATTCATGTATAAATAAATTTAAGGATATATGGTAATTACAGAAAATATTTGATGTATATATTTAAATAATGTGTTCATAAGTAACAATGTTGTGCCAAATTTTAAACAAATTAATTTAATGCTTATTTTTTGAGTAATCAAAGACCAATTGGAAATACTTTTATTAATAATTTTTGGTTAAAATATTTTCAAAATCCATTTCTCTATAATTGAATAGAATAAAAAAAAACCACAACGCGATAAAAATCATCAGGGTTTGCATTTTCATTATATACCTTAAATGTTATATTTAAATCGTTTTCAATAATTTAGAAATTTAATAAGTAAAATTACTTAACAGTTTAATAATTGGTTGTCTGTAAAATCTGTTTACAGAAGATAACGATAATGTCATAAGAAAACTTCGATGAAAAATTGTTGTAATAAACAATGGAATTAGGTCAATCGAGCCTCTTTTTCGCTTATAGGACTCTTCACGTCAAAACCATTTCTTCAAGAAAAAGAGTTTCTTCTTTGTCTTGTTTTTTTGACGTGATGTCTATGATGTCTATGATGTCTATGATTGCTGGCTGGAGGTACGAAAATTGTCACGTTCCGCCGTAGCCGCCTGTGCAAGCGAGAGAGCGGAACAATCGATAGAGATGCGCGATCGGCCTTATTCCATTGTTATCACAGAAACAATTTTCCAGCAATGTTTTCTTATCACGTTATCACGTAAACCGACTTTACAGATAATCATTTTTTTTGTGTTTAATAAAAAATATGTTTTTGAAGATTCTAATAATTTGAAGTCTTCTCAAAATACCCACAATAGTTAAATTCTATGGGTGCATATGTGATGTAATTTTGATTATCAATACAATTATCTGCAATTATTTATAATCGATAACGAATATTTAATAATATTGTTACATATAAGTCTCATTGCATTTACTGTGAAATATTTCTTAATATTAATTAATGTCATTTTGTAAATTATTAGAAGTATTATACTTGTAAATGTGTAAATAATAAAAGACGTGTCAATATATACGAGTGAAATTGAACAAAAAAGGTTTTATTTTGAATATCCTGTCCTGATATCTACATTATACGTGTATACTATAATTATCTTTTTTTCTCCTTTGTTACAAGATAAGTTTTTTGAAGTGAGATAAGTTAATATTTTCACGGATGAAACGCGTGATTCGACGCGCGTCACGTAGATGTGCAGCGTTTTTATACTAATTCATTTGAAGGTTAGGTAGTTTTAATATATATAAATATTATGTGGCATTTCAATTTGCCACTCATCATTTAAAAATTTAATAAACTATTTTTCATAAAATATGAAATAAAAATATTTCTAAATTTTAAATTTAAAAACAAAATTTACAATTCGTCATTTGACATTTCAATAAATTATTTGTATTAAATTTCAACTCTTTTAATATTTTAATGACAATTCCTAACATTCCTTTTTCCCTCCCTCTAAGTCTCGGAAATCTAAAGTTTTAGATTTGTATAAATACAAACATGACTAAAAAATTAGTTTGCCAAAGAAATTTCAGTTCTGACATGTGAACTTTGTGCGCACGCACTTTTAATTTTAATTGCTTGACTGTGATTACACCTGGATAATAAGTAGTGCTACAAACTGAAATGGAAACGCGCTAATTTGGTAAGTAAGTAAGTATCGTACCGGAACAGAATTGTCTGGTTGGCGTGGCTTGGCTTGCAGTCCAGACTTTTGATAAATTACAAAATTGCGATTTTTAGGAAGGAAGAGAAGTTAGGAAAGCGAGCACTCGCACCACTGAGCCAGCGAAGTCTTCTAAAGGTAAGTAGCAGCTTTGACCTCCTCACTGATAGGAGAAAGGGTATTGAGAGCGTAGACCCACCACGCTGCTCCATTCGGCAGCCATAGTACTCACGTGTATGCGCAATCTAAGTGCACTTTTTACTCCTTCACTCTCGTAGTCCGATGTAACTGAAATTCGACACGACCGAAGAGAGATCAGGTGCAGCATCGACTTGACCTGCTCCGAGGCATGGGGCTAAAGCACACCTTCAACTTCTCAACTCTGGGCAAATACTGAGAATTTTTCGACCAAATACTCCAGGTCAACTTCTGTATTCGCTCGAACCTAAGAGAAGAGTAAATTGTCACTACGCCACAAGGTGACACTACAAAACTTGCATCCGCCCCATATTCTCTTATGCGAGTGTAGTGTTCGCTCATTTTCCTGCACGCCAACTGGTTCGACTCCAGACGCTGAAGAACAAATTCACGCGCATGGCCACGGGTGCCCGCATGCGCAACGTCGATCTCCACAGAGATCTCGACCTCTCAACGGTCTAAACTATTTTAAAACCCTCTCCGTAGACTACTTCAAGAGAACCATCAGTCACCCCAACCCTCTCATTAGAAATGCCGCCTCTTATGGGATTAGGCTAAACATCCCGCCTAGGAAGAGGCGGCCCAGACACGTCCTTGACGACCCAGACGACTAGATTACAATTGACAACGCCCCGTACACAATCACATATACACCGCTGGCGAAGACGAGGTCCCCGCTATCTGACGCACTCCGGCCGCGGCCCCCAGTCGCAGACCCATGGGCGTCAAGACTAAGCACCTGTCCAATTATACTTTTCAGCAGCAGCAAAAGTTGCTCTAAGTCTAGGTCCGAGCCTCGCAGGAGGCGCCCTTAGAGCAACGTTTCCCCCACGATGCAGCAAGGCCCTTCTACGGGCCAACCCCTCGGGGGAGCTTCTGCTCTCGCCACCCCTCTTGGTTACGCTGTCAAAGCCAGTAGGGCTAACAGCAACTACACACTTCGAAAAAAAATCTCGAACCCAGGACATTATGTCTCTAGTATACTAATGCGGCAGTAGCATTGCCATTGGCTGGTTAAAAAATTATATTACAATTTATTGCAGAACCTTGTAAGAATATAAAATTATAAAAAAAATAATGATTTCCCTTCAGATTATTAGATACACATTTACATTCATAATCTAATCAATATACAGATTTTACTTTACAACGAATATATATCTAAGTAATACAATTTTAAACTCGTCAGATCATTTACGTGGAATGTCTGTAATTACCAAATTAAAAAAAAATCTTGATTTATCGCAGGCCCAGTTATATGGGTCGCTGCACTTTTCTTTATATTGACATTCTTCAATTCTTTATATATTTTGAATGGAATGTCCGAATTTAATACTTTAAAAATATATTTACAGGTATTGAAACGGTCTTTAATAAAATATCACTTAATTGGATAAGGATTAGTACAGAGGTATGAATATAGTCGATACATTAATTAACTTTCAAAATGTAAAAAAGTTGTAATAGTGGCATAACTACAGTAGTTGGACATATGGTATCTCGGACTTTTTTGTGGATATTACACGATGACAATTTTTTTTGGTTTACACCTTAGGTTACATTAATGCATTTTAGTAGAAATCCCTATTTTTTTTGAGAAAGTAATATAGCCTGTCGCTTAGTGAAAATGCAGCTTTCTAATCGTGAAAAATATTTTGATACATATTTATGCACAAATGTTTCCTCTTTATAATATTAGATAAAGACTAAAAATTCCTATCGATGTCTCCCGCATACCCTCGTTGTACCCGATTAGGTAGAAATATGGAGGAATTCAAATCGATTTTTTAATTTAAACACATAAAATTAGACCAGCTGTTTATTAGTTTAATTACACACATAACTTATACAAATATTTCAGATAGGTACATATATATATATAAATTCCCAGAAATTATTATACAAACGCGCACGGGAGACAGGATTAGTTCACAATTGTTCCTGCTTTTACTGATAAAATTTACAAAGGTGTTTAATCTCCGGAAACGTCAAAATTGCATGTAAAGCCTTCCTTCCAATAACCCTTCCGTAATGCGAATATTCAGGGGCGTAAAGGGCACAGGGGCGTACATTTATTATGCAAACTTGAAGGGATGCTTACTAAAGGGCAACGTGAAAAGAAAATGGAGTGTCACCACTAAAGCCGAACAAATGTGGGCAGAAAATGGATGAACATAAAAGAAATTCCCCGCAAACCACATTGTGCACTTGTATTAACGTTTAAAAAGTTCACAATAGTGTATTGTTATTTTATCTATAGAATGTAAAGAAAACTTGCAGCTATGAGTTATTTTAACTGCTTTATTTTCGAGTTATGTTGGGATAGTTGTGATTCTATCTGTTATATATACTTTTTTATAGCTGACCGGTATGTAGTAGTAAAATAAAGCTTTGAGGACCTCGCTGGCACAGTGGTGCGAACTCGCTTTTCTGGCAGAGATCCTTGGTTCGATCTTCGGAAACTGCATTTTCTATCTGCTTCAGCCGTTGTTAGTTACCATTCTACCAGCAAAAACGTACCACCAAGCAAGAGATTTGCGTTCCAGCACGATTCTGTGAATAGTGGTCAAAATCCCGGTAACTGATGTGTTCGGACATTTGAATAAATCACTTCGCTAAAGCATATGTAATTATAAATAAAGTCTGTGTGTACTTATGTACACGCGTTAGAAGTTATACTTCGTTGACGTAATAAAATAAAAATCTTTTCAAACAATGATATACATAAACTTTGTCTCGGAACTTTTGAATCATCAGTCATTATTATTGGACAGTTCAACTTTTAGCGTGTTTATTTAGTGTCTTATTGAAATACAGGCCTGATTGCATTAAAAATTCAAAATAATATAAGTAACACTTAGTATTTTCGAAAATGTAATCATAAATCCACGCCGTAGTTTTTGTTTGTTGGTTCTTCTTCTTCTTTGTTTAATGGCTTTCAGGTGTGCCAATTGGGCACAGATATCAAATCAAATATATCCATCATTCGTTAACGTAATGCAAAGCAAAGGTCAGAGATTCGAAAATCATAAACGTAAACTAACTTTCATTGGATATAAATAGTTTATAATCTGTTTTCTATAGTTGAGTCTGAAAGTTATAATTTTGATAATGTCACGTTCATTTACAATGTCACAATATATCTATCAAGTAATATAATAAAACAATTAAGGTATTAGATAATTATAAAATATAAAAAAAAACTAAAATGTTGACTATATCTAACTTCAGGGTGTCGGTTACGGTAACGCGCCAAAAGAAGTATAACTTCAATAAAGCTAATTTGCATACCATTCGACAAAAGCTGTAAGTGCACTATGTATTGTTTTATAAATAAATAAACCATAGCTCTTACTAGGTGAGCACGCTTCAATCTTACATTGTATCATGACGTACCATCAGGTGTGATCTCAGCCAAGCGTTAACTTGTCACCAATAAATATAAAATAAAAACTTTATCTGTTAAACGGCCAATGGCAGTTATTTTAGGAACTATTAAGAAAAGTAACGTAAAGTTCCTGTTTACTGATGCAACATTCGGAATTAAAGATATCAGTCTAAGCTAGAAAATAGAACTATCTTATTGGTCTAGTGGTTAGCATGTTCTGCTACAGACATGAGTTTTTTAATCTTCTTCAAGACTTCTTCTTCTAAGATCTTCTCCATATTTGCCCGAAGTTGGGAAGTTGACGGTGTGGTCGACCCCCGTACCTTGGAGAGCATTTTAAGCCGTCGGTCCTGCGCCTGATCTCTCCGGTCGTGTTGAATTGCCGTCACATCGGACTATGAGAGTGAAGGAATAAAGAGTGCACTTGTGTACTATGCCTGCCAACCCACAATTGAGCAACGTGATGGGTCTATCCTCTAATAACCCTATCTCCTACGAGTGAGAAGGCCTGTACCGAGCAATGGGACGTTAATGGACTGCTACTTACCTTATCCTTTAACTTTCAAATTAAAAATTGTCTTTGCTGAACAAATAATTGCAGATTTCTTTTCGCAACGCTTTACAATCCATCATTCGCATTAACACTTTAGTGTACCGCTTAGCTGCGGGAGGGACAAGAAATAATAAATCTCGTACAGTTTTATAGATGGCTGGGTAAATTGATTAAACCAAGGATGATGGATGAGTGCACCTGCTGCGGCCGCGCGCCGCTATCCATCACGCGGCTGAAACACCTTCGTTTCTTCAAACATCATTAACAACTGTAAACAATTTAAATTTAATATAAAATTGAAACGTTTGTTATCTACACTAATATTGTAAAGCTGAAGAGTTTGAACGCACTGATCTCAAGAACTACCAGACCGATTTGAAAAATTCTTTCAATGTTATATCTTTTAATTTATATAATGTATATTATCAAGACTGCCTCATTGGTCTAGTCGTTAGCATGTTCGACTACAGACATGAGGTCCTGGGTTCGAGTCCCGGGTCGGGCCAATTCAAAAATCAATATTGAGTTTTCTGTAAAGATTTTCTCAATATTTGCCTGAAGTTGGGAAGTTGGCGGTGTGATCCACCCCCGTGCCTCGGAGAGCACGTTAAGCCGTCGGTCCTGCGTCTGATCTCTCTCCGGTCGTGTCAGATTCCCGTCACATCGGACTATGAGAGTGAAGGAATAGAGAGTGCACTTGTGTACTATGCCTGCCAATCCGCAGTGGAGCAGCGTGGTGGGTCTATGCTCTAAAAACCCTCGCTCCTCGGAGTGAGGAGGTCTGCGCCCAGCTGTTGGACGTTAAAAGGGCTGCTACTTACTTCTTTTTACATTATCAAGCCAAGACCAATAGGAACGGCGCACCATTGAAATCACCGCAAAGTCGGTGTATGTCCTCTTTTTGAGAGCTATCGCATAAACGGTTATCATTTCGCAAAAATCATATATGAAAAATTGTTCCCCCTTTAACTGTTCTAAAAAAATGTCCACGACAGCATATGTCTATCTTTTAAGGTTGGCTCATTATAACCTTTTTTACGCTTACTAAATTTGTTCTAAAATAAACATGATGTTAATCCTTAAAACTCTATGGACACCGGGTGGAACACCTAGTTTACACTTAATGACGAAATAACTATATTTTCCTAAATGTTTAGATGATCTTTATTAATTACTAGTTGAGCCGTGTAATTTTGTCTGCGTACATTTATTTATTAATCACAGCGCTATTTATATATGAACCGTGAACACCTGCTTTACGATAGCTCCGTTTTGAAAATTAAAAAAAATTAAGCCTTTATTCTACTACCTTAGATGATAACGTTACAAATAATTCATGCCATTACAATAATTTATAAATAGTTCAATTAAAATTACAATAAAATAAGAAAAGTCAATTATATTAAATTATTACCAATAATACTATTTCATTCTAATGCTATATTTATTATTATCATTATTTAATTATTTTTTTCTTTAGGTAGAAGTCGCCTCTTGGGCGTAGGCCTCCCCTAACTTCCTCCAAGTATCTCGGTCCCAACTTATGGTCATCCATCCTGGTCCAACCTTTTTAGTAAAGATGTCTCTCCATCTTATATTTTGACGTCCTTGTATTCTTTTTCTGTCTCACGGCACCCATTCTGTTAATTTTTTTGCCCAACGACAGTTGTCCATTCTGGAGATATGTCCTGTCCATTTCCATTTTAGTGAACGGATTGTTGTCCTACTATCAAGTAACTTAGTTTTTTTTTCTAATTGTTTTATTTCTAACTTTATCCATTAATTTTATTCCTGTCATATTAATTATTAAAAAAAAATATTATATTATAAATCAAAACCAATGTCCTAAGTCGGAACAAATCCAAATCCAGGAAAAATAAACAGCTTCATACATACTGATATGATATGAGTTTTATGTCCAGTGCGTGCAAGGTAAGATGTTCCAGATTTTAACTCTTATCGCTCAACAAAGCCTTTGAATGAGGGTACTCGTTAAATCTGCGTCCCACAAACAACCAAAGGAAGCTCTTCAAGATATCGACCGTCGACCACGGAATGTGTGTCAACCGTTGACACAAAACAGTTCTAAGCAACACGTACGAATTCATCTGTGGGGAATTTGTGTTCTTCTTCAAATAAATATTTAAAATATTTGTCGATTACTTTGCATCCTAAGGCAATCTACAGAATAAAAAGTCTAGATGTGTCTATGTTTGAATTGGTCTAATTTAAATATAATAAATTAATATGATATTGTAATGAGTATGGTAAAAAAATACTAAATACCCAACTGAGTTTGTTTTGGGCTCTTCTCAGGCAGAGCGCGAAAGGACCCTCGTAACTTTAAATTTTAAGTCGTTCTTAAATACCATCATCAGACATACATTAGAATTAGTGTGTGGAAAAAAATTTGACGATTCAAAAGTGTTGTAATAGGCCTACTTGAATATCAAATTAAAGGCTTAATACATAAAAAAATAATATTCGAAGTCCTAGTAGTATAGATACATTATTTCAAAAATAAGTGTCAATTAATTTTACCCTTTCTAAAGACTAAACGGGAATAGTGAGCTATTCTTAATAGATATATGCTAATGCAGACTTTATTGTAGATGTATAGAAGAGGAATATTTCACCATGTATTATTTTGTTATGGCTCTAACGTGTTAGGTAGCGTTTTAGTTAAAACCTAACAGACGGCTGCCCGTTTCCGACATTTCCAACAAAGATTAGAATTAAATTTTAACTGATTTACAAAAATTTTGACAAATTATGATATGACCTAAACCTACTTCTGTCTATTGGTGAACACTGCTTCAAAATTCGTTCGGTAGTTTTTCATTTTAACGCGAACAGATTCCGTTTTATATGTACTCATAATCTGCTTCAGGCCTGTATCATCATTAGTTCTAAATTTTTTTTTTACGCAAAAAGTGTATATTTTATTGCTGACAGATTAGCGCTGGACTGTGATCACACCTGATAACAAGTGATGATACAATCTAAGATGGAAACGCGCTAATCTGTTAAGAGACAATTTATTTCTTATGATTTTTACACAGTATCGTACCGGAACAGAAGTCTCTTTGCATGGTGTACGTCTTATCTGGTAGGGTGGTAACTAGCCACGACAGAAGCCTCCCGTTAGTACAGACTGGGACAAATTAGAAAATTCACCTTACCGTAGGCCATCGATACAAACACTAGAAGAGAAAATTAAAGGAATTGAATCTAATTTGTCTAGGCTTTGGACATACTTAGTCACCATCATATTATTAAAATTTGCAAATAAATAAAACAAGTAGGTGAGATCAGAATCAATCGCTTACCTGTATACAACAGAAACAATATTAACCTCTCAGCTTAATATTGAGAATTCGATGACTAATGTATTTAAGAGTTTTCGTCATTTTCTGTATTTTTTATTGAACTACTTCAGTTGTACAGCAGAAAATATAGATTATATGAGAAATCGTTAAAAAATATGACATTGTATAACGCAATAAAGTTGACTGACCCACGGGCGTATGAAACCAAACAAGTTTTTCTGAAATTTAATGCAGAATTAATATTCAATATTCCCGCAACACGAGTTGGAGGCAATATATAATGATATCCCACAACATATTGTAGGGATATCACAAACGTTTTTACCATATCATGTAACGAGCAGGCCGCCATCCATCATCCGTGACGACAGATTATGCAACCCACCCTCCTCTCTCTCTCGTAGCGTCCGTTAAATATGAGAAAATTTCACGAAATTCCTGCTTTTCGTCCTTATTGTTTTTTCTCATAACCCAGTGCCGTAATGTTCCTATATTGCTGTGTACTAGCAAGTAGTTGATGCCTTTTTTTTGCTTATTTCGCTGGGAAATGCTTTTACGCAGCCCTACCACGAGGGCAGGGAGTGTGGGACTCGCCAGCTTAGTCAAAATACCTACTAAAACCCAGCGATACCCTCATCAACCTAAATTGGAATGGGTGTAACCGGCAAAGAGTTGTTTAAGGAGGAGGCAAAAGGCATTTAAAAGAACGCCTTCTACTACAGGGGCAGGGCATCGGCCGCACTTTTCCTTTCTCTATCAATTGCCTCCATCAACGAGATGACACAGTCGCAAAAGGAGGCAACTGCATTCCACTTGCTTATTGATTTTTGAAGTAAAACTTTTTATGGCAAGGAAGGATATTATTCTTGTTATGCGTTATGTAAAGATTTAATTACACGTATTAATACTCACACAGTTGTTATATTTAAGATTAATTTAAATAAAATTATATTATAGAATTTCATATAGAAGAATTAAGCCAGAGAAGTTTCACTTCTTCTACGTGTAAACACCCACACTTTTTATAGAGACAAATAAGCATATAGTTCATGTCAATTGAATTCTGTGGCTTATATTCGACGGATGTTTATATAAATAAACCAATAAGGATCTAATAGTGTAATTAGGTTCAGTCCCACTTCTATTTGTATTTTAATAGAGAAATATCGATCATATGAAAAAAATTATAAGAATCGAAATTATAGGAAATTTAATTTGGAACAACTTTGATTATTACAATTTTTCGTGGAAAATTGAAAATATACGGGATATTTAAATAATAAAATTTTCACCCCTCTTTTCCGACCATAATTAAAAATTTCGTACTCATGTGACCCGCAAGCTCGTTTGCCTACCAAGGCATGAAAAGAAACTTGGGAAATAATAAAAATTATAAGCACCACAATTATAGGAAATTAAATTCCACACAACTTTCCGAACAACAAATGAAAGTTTTTGGGGTCTATTTCGAAAAATATTAATCCTAAGAAAAAAATTATAAAGACCTAAATTGTAGGAAAATGAAATTCCGAACAACATTGGTGATGACTATTTTTTGGGTAAAGTAAAAATAAGCGAGTTATTGAATATAGATAACGCACATCTAAATCCAAGGTGATGCAACAGCGTATGGATCCCGCAATGTGAAGCTCAAAGCAAAAATCCGAATCGACTGGGTTATAGGATGCAGAAGTAATTAAGAGATTTACGTATAAAAAAAGCATTGCTATCATTTATGTAGCACTTAGCAGATTCCGGCCCTGGGAGACCGTTGAACTTGCATGATTTATCGTTAAAAACTGCGCTCTGAGTAATTGCTGCTTTCTTCGAGGGAAGTTTTTATTTGTATGTTTATTAAAACTTTGCAAATGGAGATATAACGAGCTCTTTGCAAATTTTGTGAAAACGCGATAATTAAACAAACACCGACTTTATTTGTAATATATTTAACAAAAAGTTTTCTAGTAATGCGAATCGAGACTCACTTGAATCGTTATCTTGTTAAGTTTGCATTGTTTACGGAATATGTAATTAAAAGTAGCCGATGCGGTCCATAGGAACAGGATCCCGGACAACAAGGCTCTCATACTTAAGTGAAAGTAGTTTCTTGGGTCCCCAGCAGCTGGCGTGATCACTTGGACTTTGGAGTGGTTGTGGTGCAGCTATCACACTGTGGCAGATCGTGGAGCCTGGGGACCTTAGCGTCACCTCTTGGTACATTGTAGGCGCGATGCTCTCGAGTGATAGGTGTTGGGCGGGTAGGAATGCGCAAGCTGATCCTCTGGTGTCTCTTTCACTCCCGTGGGTTCCGCTGGGTTTTAAAGAGAAAGAAAGGGAAACATACATTCTTTACTCACCTAGATTCACGTACAATTTTTGTTTATGTATAAATTAGTGTAGCGGTGTGATAAAATGCAATTTCTTTTTATTGAATTTTAATTAAGGAACGCGTGAGTGCATGGACTACATAAGAAATAAGCGTATGAATATGTGTTTTTAGTGGGTATTGCGAGCTTTCCTCTCTCACCGAGTCACACACTCCCGATCTATGGATTGAGGTTTGTGCAGAAATGCATTTGCATGCAATGCATGCATGCATGCAAAACAACAGTAAGTTTATAAATTTCAACATTTAAGCCATCTGTAATGAGTCACTGTTATTTTTCGAGTAGGATTGGATGTTAAATTAGTGTGATTTTTGTTGTTAATCTGAATACATGAAATAATTGACGACGCCGTACATTAAGTCCCACAGTTAGTGTATATATATTCAAATCAAATCAAATCTTTATTAAAGTTTAAGTCTTGACAGCACTTTTGAATAGGTAATAGTTATTTCATATGTTATTTAAAAGTACGACTGATGAGGACATTTAAGAACGACTTACAATCTTAGATTACTAGAGTTCTTTCGCGCCCTTATCTGAGAAGAGCCCACAACAAACTCAGTCGGGTGTACGTTGTCTTTTTGTCATCATTATTATTTTTTAACTGCCTCATTGGTCTAGTGGTTAGCATGTTCGACTACAGACGTGAGGTCCTGGGTTCGAGTCCCGGGTCGGGCCTATTCAAAAATCAATATTGAGTTTTCTATTAAGATTTTCTAAATATTTGCTCGAAGTTGGGAAGTTGGCGGTGTGCTCCACCCCCGTGCCTCGGAGAGTACGTTAAGCCGCCGCTCCTGCACTTGATCTCTTTCCGGTCGTGTCGGATTCCCGTCACATCGGACTATGAGAGTAAAGGAATAGAGAGTGCCCTTGTGTACTATGCCTGCCATCCGCAGTGGAGCAGCGTGGTGGGTCTATGCTCTAAAAACCCTCGCTCCTCGGAGTGAGGAGGCCTGTGCCCAGCAGTGGGACGTTAAAGGGCTGCTACTTACTTTACTTATTATATTTTATTAATTTATTCTCTATTAGAGCAATTCCTTCACTCCCAAGCTTTTTTGTCTTCTACGTAGGTCCTTTAAATTGATTAAGAGGCATCTTTGTTATTTTCTATATATTCTATTGTAATAATTGTTATAAGTTAGAAATGAATTCCAGACTATAGCCTACATTAATTATTCCGTAAGTCTATTATACGAGCAGCTTTCAGGCATCCACTATAATGGGATTACTGGCAGTTTAATTCCAATTCATTTGTTTTGTTTGACACTACGGTTGGCTATTCCCTTGGGATTACACACGGGCCCCACACAACACTCGGGATTTCCCTCGGATTTCCATTAACTCCAGAATCTCGAGATTAAAATACGATTGGAGTGCACGATATAGATTGATGATTTCTCCAGCGGCGCATTTCTTATCTAATGAGTGTGTTTTAGGTTCCATTTCGAGTGGACTATTTTTAGATTAGGTTAGAAGGTAGATTATTGGAATTCCCGTGGTTTTAATTTATTCACGGTATTATATAACCATTACCGTGAATGTACAGAAAAGATGCCTGTGTTTTTCTAAAAGAGAATCCCCAATAAGCTGGTCATAAATGAAGCATGTAGGAATACATACAAAAAGGAGGCATCGTTCATAGCGGTGTAATTATTTAATAAATTGCCAGCGAACTTTCAAAACTTATATATCACTTTATTCAAGAAAGTACAGAAAGTAAGTAGTTACAACTGCGGCGCGGACCTCTCACTGGACAGCGTTGTAGGCGCGATGCTCTCTAGTGAGAGGTGCTGGGTGGGAGTGGCCCTCTTCTGTAAGACGATCATCTCACTGAACGAGGCCCACGAAAGAGAGAGGGAGATTGCAATGGATGCTCCCTCATACCGCCGGAGGAGGCGGGCTACAAGGCAGGGTCTGTTAGCAAAAGTCCTTCCATCGTCGAGAATCCCCAGTCGGATTCATCCGAGACACCAGGGATGAATGCGAAAGTTGAACCTCTGGTGCTTCATTCCGCTGGGTTTTAGTGGGTATTGCGAGGTCTGCTTGTTTGCCGAGTCCCACACTCCTGACATACGGTCGGGGTCAGTGCATAAAAGCATTTCCCAGCGAAAAAAAAAGAAAAGTAGTTACAACTGCCCCCTTTATTTCATGAATATAAACAAATTGTCCAATCAAACAGTTCATGGGACAATATTTTCTGTTTATACTATGTTATAACTAACAAGTTATAAGTTTGTGATGCAATCAGACATATATCTTTGCTTGTACATGTTGTTAATATTTATTACTAATAAAGAAATTTAAAACAAAACAAACGAGCAGCAGTTCATTTAATATATAAAGTTTATTACAAAACAAGGACATACACTGTTACAATGAACTTAAAAGTAAACGTATATTAATTTAATATGCATATAATAATAATAATTGAAGGAAACACTGTTTTGACACCTTTGAAAAAAGGGAAACTTAGCACTTTGCCTATATTAAAAAATATAAACGCGTTTACGGGTAAAAATATTAGCCTATTACGGTTCTTTATAGCATTACTCGCCAGAGGATTGCAATTGCGATATTTATCTGGTACAACAAAGCCATCTAAAGCCACCAAAATTCTCATTTTGTATCCACCCCAGGCATGCCGTATCTCCCTACAAAGAATTCGATCAGTAATTAGTACCCCAGTACAATGCCAGACATAACTAAAAGTTTATTGAATGACCACTCCATGAATTTCCCCATTTTCCTGTATTTATAACATGGTGAAAGCGTGGGTGGAAATTGGCAAATTTGCGAAGTCACACAATTAATAGATTCACTCAAAAGCAACGTATTACTAGATCCAACGGCTGAGCTCATTTAAAAGTTTAATTTTTTGGAACCCTCTTTTATTATTCAAATTGAAAAGCCCAAAAATAAATGCAGGAAATTTATCTCGTACGTACAATTTAAAATTAGGTGGTTATTCTGTACTATAGAGATTCTGTAGTTAAGTATCAATAGTTTTTTGAAGTTCTCGTTTAGCAAAGTCAATTCAAATTTTCTGCTAGATCTCTAACCATCTTAAAATTAAATTCTATTCATATTAATATAATGTATTTTGTGATCTTTTTATGACGTACATGGTTGAAACTTAATTAAATGCAACATTTTTTTTGATATTTGGTACAAATTCGATTGTATAATGTTGAACTATTTCCTAATAAATAAAAGTTAAAAGTACGTGCGTACAAAGTATACAAGTCAGAAGTGTAACTTCTTTGCCAAACAATTTTTTAAGTCTTGTTTATATTTATACAAATCCATAACTTTAGACTTCCATGACTTAGAGAGAGGGAAAAAGGAAGATATGTTAGGAATTTATTGTATTTAATTGNGAACTTAGCCCCCCCTGCCTCACACCGCATTCCAACCCATATGGACGTGATAACGTTCCAGCCCATCTCACTTAATTGACCTGGTTTCCGTACTAAAACTTAAGGATATTGGTCAGTTCTGGTGGTGTATTAACACTTTCCAACTTTCCCCACAAGAAAATCATACGAAACCAGGTGAAATGCCCTTGATAGATCTAGAAAGCAGGCGTACACTGGAGTCTTACGCCTAGCGTAGTAGGTGATAGTATGCTTAAGGCTCAATACAGCACTTTCTGTTGACAGTCCAGGGCGAAAACCAAACTGGTTGTCATGAGGCTTAATAAAGTTATTTAATTGAGTGTTAAGTGTTAAACTATCAAATACCTTCGCGACTATGCTAGCTAATGAAATAGGCCTATAGTTGTTTTTATACTATTATGTTGCACTATTTCCTAATAAATAAAAGTTAAAAGTACGCGCGTACAAAGTATACAAGTCAGAAGTGTAACTTCTTTGCCAAGCCATTTTTTAAGTCTTGTTTATATTTATACCAATCTATAACTTTAGACTTCCATGACTTAGAGAGAGGGAAAAAGGAAGATATGTTAGGAATTTATTGTATTTAATTGTCTTTCAAATATTAAAAGTGTCGAAAATTAATAGAAATAATTTATTAAAATCTCTAATGAGGAATTGTAATTAAAAATTTGTTACGTGTTTTTGTCAACATTAGAAATTATTAACTAATTTTGTTTTGAATTTGTTTTTATGATATTATATTATATAAATGCTGCACATCTTCGTGACGCTAGTCCCGCGTTTCACCCGTAAAATTTTTACCCTCATGCGCCTAAAGATATGTCACTTCTTTATGAATGTCGAATGAATAAAAATATTAAATTCTGTTTCTTTTACGAGGCTTTAATTAATAATTTCGTGGTATGACTTTGACAAAATTTGTCAAAGTTTTATAACTACCTGATGTTTAGTTTATAACACATCATAAGACGGAGCATTTACGTAAAACCCAAAGACACTTTCAATTAATATAACAAATACGCATTTTGAACATAAAACTAAATACATCGTTATTAATAAAAATAATTAATGCTAACGAATAAAGCATATATCTTTTATTTAACTATCACTACCAGAAAGCAGGGGGTCATTAATTTTTGCGATAAACACAAAGCTGTTTAATAAAATGGATGGCAAAGTAAAACGGTGGAATTGATCACCAATTAATGTTATTTGTTGCCCGACAAAACAGGTATAATAACGTGCCACTTTACCGCTAATTTCTCGACGTAATTAATAGCGCGTATAAACAAGGGTTCAGCCCCTTTTATGTTTTTTATGGATTTTCACTAGCTACTCATACTTTTTTATAGCTACTACACACTGACAAGTATCACCTAAATATGGTGGTACCCATATATAGTTAATCCCATAAAGGTTTGTCTATTTCAAGCGTTAAATTGTAAGTTTTGTTGTTTACCGTAATGTCTTTGACTCAAATGTGGTAATTAAATAATACCGAAACCTGCTTGCTCAGATTTCAGTTCAATTAGAAAAAAATCAAGTTTTTAAGTTTGCATTGTTGGGAATTGAATCTGGGATTAAATATTTTAAACTGAAACTTTCGTGGTTTATCGACATATTTGAAGAAAAATATACTATATACGGTTACATACCACGATAATGTTTTTGTGAATCTGGGATTTCTACTACGGAATTTCTACCGAGATTTTCTTGACAGAAAATCTGTAATGACTTCACTTTCTACTGGTTTAAAAGGTATATAAGTGAAGTAAGTAAGTAGCAGCCCATTAACGTCCCACTGCTGGACACAGGCCTCCTCACTCATATGAGAGAGGGTTTTTAGAGCATAGACCCACCATGCTGCTCCATTGCGGATTGGCAGGCATAGTACACAAGTGCACTCTCTATTCCTTCACTCTCATAGTCCGATGTGACGGTAATCAGACACAGCCGGAAAGAGATCAGGCGCAGGACCGACGGCTTAACGTGCTCTCCGAGGCACGGGGGTGGAACACACCGCCAACTTTCCAACTTCGGGCAAATATTGAGAAAATCTTAATAGAAAACTCAATATCCATTTTTGAATTGGCCCGACCCGGGACTCGAACCCAGGACCTCATGTCTGTAGTCGAACATGCTAACCACTAGACCAATGAGGCAGTAAAAGGTATATATAAGAATGATAATGAATATAGTTGCGTCTAATATATCTGGACTTACGTATATCTGGATATGATGAATTTTTTTATAACCTTTAAATAGATAAATTACACATTTCGACAAAACCATTTATCCCCCATCAAGTTTAATATTCGCAATAAAAACTAACTTATGTCTGTTTCCTGGATCTCCTCTACACGTTTTAAAAATTGTTTCGACAGTTCAGCTATAAAAACAAACAAACTTATTATACTTTTCGCATTCTTAATCCATATATAAAATGTGTAAGTGTTCCTTACCGAAAGCTTAACGACTAAGTCTTTTTTAACCAATTTTATGAAGATATTTAAGTATTTTTCATTTTACTACCCTCAATTTTCATTTATTAATCGCAATATGGGGTGGTTCAGCTATTAGGTAAGTAGCAGCCTATTAACATCCCATTG
The DNA here is from genome assembly GCA_015832385.1 of Elymnias hypermnestra. Lineage (NCBI taxonomy): Eukaryota > Metazoa > Arthropoda > Insecta > Lepidoptera > Nymphalidae > Elymnias > Elymnias hypermnestra. The sequence continues at coordinate 2,384,519 of JACTOM010000929.1, forward strand.
ATGGACACAGGCCCCCTCATTCATAGGAGAAAGGGTTTTTAGAGCCTATGCTGTTCCACTGCGGGTTGGTAAGAATAAGACACATCGGAGAGAGATCAGGCGCAGGACCGACGGCTTAACGTGCTCTTCAAAGCACGGAGGTGGAGTTCACCGCTAACAACACAACTAAAGACAAAAAGTTGAGAAATACTTAATAGAAAAATCAATATTGATTTTTGAAATTTCTCGACCCCGGACTCTAACCTAGGACCTCATGTTTCTAGCCGAACAAGCTGACTACTAGACCAATGAGGCAGTAGTATTAGTAAAGATTCTTCAAATTGAGCGTGAGAAATGTTGTAATCAAACATGGAAAGTACTGACCTAACAGATGTATGACCCGTAACCCTAATAGATATAACATCGCTGTCTATCCGAACGACGGCTACTAAATCCATTGACCTTTTACACAATTTATTTCCAATACATTTTAAGCTTTAATAATTTAGTGGATAGAAATCATGAGAGAGTTATGTTTCACCTGCAACCATTAGTGGATACAAATGTTTGTTTAATATACATAATCTAAACTTATATTATAAATAGGAAATTTTTATATGTAAGTATGTATGCATGTTTTCGCACATAAACTAAAGGACCGATTTCAAAAATTTTTTGACCATTAGAAAGCTGCATTTTCACTGAGTTATATAGGCTATAATTGTCGTCGTCGCTACAACCGATGGACGTCCACTGCTGGACATAGGTCTCACGTAGTTGTGTCCACAAGGCCCGATCTTGCGCTGCCTGGCTCCAGCGGCTACCGGCAACCCTCTTTATGTCGTCGGTCCACCTTGTGGGGGGTCTGCCTATACTGCTCCGTCCGGTGCGGGGTCGCCACTCCATCACCTTGCCAACGTCCGTCGGACTATGTGCCCCGGCCATTGCCACTTCAGGTTCACGATTTGTAGAGCTATATCGGTGACTTTGGTTCTGCTACGGATCTCCTCATTTCTGATTTGATTCAGGCTATATTACTTTCTAAAAAAATAGGGATCCCTAAGAAAAATACATTAATGTAACCAAAGATGTGAAACAAAAAAATTGATATCGCGTGCTCTGCGAAAACTATTGAAAATAGAACAAAAAAATGTTCTACAGTGTTTTAGAACGTATTAATATCTATAAAAAAAGTCCGGGATACCATATGTATAACTACTGTAGTTATGCTACTAAGCACTTTTTTATATTTTAAAAGTTAATAAAAATGCCGCCAATAATCATACCATATTATTCATACCTCTGTATTAATCCTTATACTATTAAATAATATTTTACTAAAGACCGTTTCCATACCTCTAAAATACTTTATAAATTATTAAAATCGGACATTACATTCAAACGATATAATGAATTTTAAAATGTCAATCTAGAGAATCTTGTAGCGACTCTTATAGCTGGGCCTGCGATTGGTGAGTTAGCTCATAGGATACCCACCGATACACGTTTTTATTTTTATCATGCTAAAATTTAATGAAGCGATTTAAAAAAAATCTTTGATTACCTCCTTGAAGTCACGAATGTTTCAATACTCGTAGAGTATTTTTAAATTGACTAATGTCGGACGTTTTACGTAAATGATATTACGAATTTTAAAATGAATGGGTTAGACATATATTCGTGGTAAAGTAAAATCTGCATATTGATTAGATTATGAATGTAATTATTATCTTCTATTTTGAAAGGTAGTAATTGAACACTGAGTGAAGTAAATTTTTTATAATCCGTCTTAATAGACTTTTACTCGGAGATCTACGCGGGTGAAACTGCTAGGTATTGCTAGTGTATTTATATTTTTATTATTAGATAATCCTGATCATATACCTGTGATTCAGTTCAATATGGTTTTGGAGCCTTGAATTACCCATTTCTGTGAGAATTTAGGGTGTAATTAATGGCTTATGTTACACCTTACGAAGTCAGCTATCGGTCAGTGAAAACCCTTTCAAAATCGGTCTAGACACGAGCTTGATGAAATGTAATCAAATAAAACTGTTTCCGGGAAAATTTTCGTATCAGAAGTCAGTGGCTATTTTTTCCAAAATTGAAAGATTTATAAGCTGATGTATAACATATTAGTCAACTAAATGATATAAACATGTATTATTTATACTAGTGAAGGTTGGTGTTACATGAGTTACCCCTATTTTTTTTAGTGGAAAATCCGCAATAAGTAGGCAAATTTCCCAGCAGAAGAAATGCACAGAGTAATGCAACACAATAGTCTGTGGTGGTATTTGACAGATGTAATAACAATTACTATACAAAAAATTTAACTGAAGACAATGCATTATGTAATTCACATATATTCGCATTTAACGGATATAAATAGGAAAAGAAATATAATTCCAAATTACTATGTCAATTTAATACTTGTTTAATACAGTCCCTTTTCGTCAATTTTTTTTGAGGGCACGCTAATTATAATATATATGTATGTATGTAAACTATGAAAGTAAGACTCTCCACATCTTACTATTTTGTTTTGAGAGAAAGATCAAGGTAAATTATTTTTTTATTGTCTAAAAACCAAATCTCTTTCGAAATAAAAGTAAATTTATGTTTAGGCGTTATATTTGTTTCAATATTTAGTCCTAAAGCTTCTTATACATAAGAAATTAGTATTTTTCGATATTTTACAAATTACCACAAAAGAGCCCTGTATATAGACATATAGACATATTTATCTACAACTTTAACAAATCCAAAATAGGTAGTTTTTCTATAGAATAAAAGTGTATATTTTTTTCTTCATATGGATATAACACATATTAATTACTCTTGGCAATGCATTTCAAATGACATTGCAGTAATTTTAATCAAAAAAGAGCTCAACAAAATGCCTTAAAAAAAGTTAAATTAGTGTTATGTAACTTATAGAATCTATTACTTGTAGATTTCAATGTTAATTTCAATATGAAAAACTTAATACAATCAGAAATATTTGTAATATTTATAAGAGCAATTATTATATGTAATATGTATAAGGGCTCAATTAATATAAAAAATTTACGTCAAATGTTTTTATATTAGTAGCTATTATACTTTTACTGCTGTTTATAAAATTTCCTATATCAAAATATATTATCCACTCAAGATTTTATATGTTATGAGTCTTTACGTAAACTTTTATTATCGCAATTACATATTGTGGTATAATATTCTTGATTTATTTTCTTTTGACGTCTGTATCTTAGTAATATTATCGACGATCTTATATGTAACAACTATGCAGGAAATTGACAAAAATTATATATATACTCGTACGTAGCGGATACGTCCTTAACTAGTTTCGTTAAAAAGGCAATGATGCGAAGATGGTCTCAGACTCGTAAACTCACTCATTAAGTCATTTCTTTCACATTGTAGACGATCACTATGATTTCCCCTTGTTCCGTATAGTATCCTAGTACAACTAGACCATGTCACACTATATTTTAAGCTTATATTATTCCTGTTTCTGAGGTTAAAGGGAACAAATATGTTCTTACCAAGAAGAATTCCAAATAAAATAGGTAGATGGATAGATAGAAAGACTTTATCGCACACAAGCATACAGAAAATACAAAACTTAAAAGTAAATATTACATTTTGGAATGTACAAAGGCGGTCTTATTGCTGCTAGCAATCTCTTGCAAATAACCTTTATACTAGTGGATGCTTCATAAGTACAAACAAATAAAATTGGAGTATAAGTAATTTCAAATTAAAAGTTTTTCACAAAATGCATATGAATGTAGATACAATCACAAAATCAATATTTACGTCTTTGTCTGTTTGCGCCGGCAAATCTCTGCGATGGTTGGATCCGACTGTGAAGGAACTTTCACTGGCAGATAGCAAAAGTAACGAACTGTATTTTAATAAAAACGGCATACGGAATTACGCGGGCTCCACCATAGGAAATAGCTATTTATTCCTTATAACGTAAGCTACGTTGTGATAAGCCATTCCAGAGATTAGAGAGGATAAAAAGATAGGTTTTTAATTGCTAATCGTCTAAAGTTATGATACGTAATAACTATTTTGAGGCGTTAATACATTGACAGCATTTACGTATAAAATCTCAACTATAAAACTCTAATTTTGTAAGACAGTGTTTCAAAAGTAAATTCTTTGTTACTATAGTAACTTTTGTACTAAAGATGTATCATATTTTATGATTAAAATGAAAGATTATCTAGGCTTTCAAATAGGGCGATAAAATTGTGTAAACTACAAGTTGATCCTTTATACGTATTTTTGATTTATCTAATAAAATGCTGTCGTTCTCTCAGCTGAGAGTACTCTATAATATCATTTTATGGGAATACATCAAATGATCGAGTATTGAAATAGGGTGCTGAGATATTGGGCAATAAAGGAGCTCCATATATCTGCGTATGGGTTGTGGTTGTCATAAAAATGTATTTGATGATATAAGTGTCGCGATTGTAGCTATATCTTTAATATTATTGTGAAGTCTTTTATCTTTACATATAAAAATCAATTGGCTGTTCATGTGTCTCGTGAAAACTCTAGAACGGCTCTACTGATTTCGAAAAAAGACGCTTAGAATATAGTAAAAACAACAATTTCGATTTCCCTTAGAAACTATTCTTACCTGTCAAATATTTGATGTTCGTCCCGTCGTTCAGAAATCAAATTAAATTTAAAAGAACACGTTTGTTTTTCTTTATTTGTTTTTGACATTGACAAACAACCATTTTTCATCGCAATTGTATTATTTTACAGAATGGCGGGTCTGGGCGAAAAGATCGCATTTTTAAAAAATTACGAACTGGTTAAGTTTTGACAACATTTTTTACTTTAGTTGAAACATTCTGCAATTAACATTCAGTATCCATATTTACTGATTTTGAGGCGATACGAAGTATACCGGGTCAGCTAGTACTCGATAAGTATTTCTTGTTGATCATAACTGCTGTATATTTCCTTTTACAAAAATAAATCATATATCTTTCAAAATTGACGGCCACAGAGTAATGCATCATTCTTTTACCCACAGAGTATTTGTATTTCGAAACTCAAGACACACTATAAAAAAATTTAGAAATTAAAAAGTATTTAGGGGCATGAGGGTATATTTGTACGGATGAAACGCGTGATTAGATGTGTAGCGTCACGAAGATGTGTAGCGTTGTTTGCTAATCCGTTTGAAGGTTAGGTAGTTTTAATATTCACAAATAACATGTGGCATTTTAATTTGCCACTCGTCATTTAATAATTTAATATACTATTTTTCATAAAATAGAAAATAAAAATATTTCATAAATTCTCTTTTCTAAATTTGAAATTGAAAGACAAAATTTAAATTATTTGATTCTAATATTGACAAAAAACACGTGGTATTTTATATTTACAATTCGTCATTTGAGATTTCCATTTCGTCATTAATTATCATATCTTCCTTTTTCTGACATGTGTACTTTGTACGCACGCACTTTTAATTTTTTATATATATTTATGTAGTGGGATTTTCAGGTAATTTATTGCATATTTTTAAAGCAATAACGCAGATTCTTTAAATAAAAATTAAGGTTTTATGAACTGGAATTTGTAATTTATCCCTGCAACGATCTTTGTTTATGTACCCGAGTAACCTTTGCGAAATCTGCGATTATAAAAGTATAGTTTAAGATAGTAGAACCTAAATAATGTTAAAACTTATAATTTAAGTTATTTATGGACGAATTTCGATTAGTAGTATAAATAGATATTCAATAGATGTTATTAAGTAAGACCGCTTGTATATACAACTATTTTGCACTAGTTGTCAAGGCAGTCGTGGCCGAGCGGTTAAGGCGTCTGACTAGAAATCAGATTCCCTCTGGGAGCGTAGGTTCGAATCCTACCGACTGCGAATTGGTGATTCTTTTTCTTTTACTCATATTATTTTAATTATAGCTGGTAGCTTTTACACGCAACTTTGTCTGCATCTCACAAGAGAGACAGAGGAATTAAAATTTGTTATCATAAAAATGGTTATACTGACCCAAACTTGAAAGATAAATATATGCAGTCGTGAACTTTTTTTTAGAACTTTTAAAGGTGATTAATTCTGTCATACATGATTTTTACGAAACTGTAACTGTTTAAAAGCTTTCAAAAGAAAAAAGCCCTGATTCTTCCGTTGTACCGCTCTTATATAGTTTAGCGTGACAAAATATAACACATAGCCTTCCTCGATTATTAGGCTATCCAATAGTGAAAGATTTTTTCAAATCGGACTAGTAATTTCTGAGATTAGCGCGATCAAGCAAACCAACAAACTTTTCAGCTTTATGAGCAGTATCTAGTAGATACTATATAGATTAGAGCGGCTGCTGGTACGATTTTAACAACTTTGTGAATCGTAACAGTCGAATTTAATTTGTATATGATTTTTGATAAATAGTGTGAAGGGCTTAAGATTTGAATCCATCACGGCCTTCACTATAATAAAAATATTTATAACGCGAGACGAAACTCGTTGACCCAGACATTTTTATTTCTGTGTATAACTCCACACTGTTGCCAAATAGTTTTATAATATTAATGTGCAACTGTGATTTTGCCTGCATCAACATTTACGTATAATATTATACAATATTAGCAATGCCCCGCAGTTTCACCCGCGTATATACCGATCGTTTCGTTAACATATAAGTTTTTTCCCTTAGTTTTTAATTACTTACTTTCAGATTATTAGATACACACTTACTTTCATATAAGGTAAGTAGCGACCCATTAACGCCCCACTGCTGGGCACAGGCCTCCTCACTCATAGGAGAGAGGGCTTTTAGAGCATAGACCCACCAAGCTGCTCCACTGCGTATTGGTAGGCATAGTACACAAGTGCACTCTCTATTCCTTCACTCTCATAGTCCGATGTGACGGGAATGCGACACTCGCGGAGAGAGATCAGGTGCAGGATCGACGGCTTAACGTGCTCTCCGAGGCACGGGGGTGGATCACACCGCCAACTTCCCAAATTCGGGCAAATATTGACAAAATCTTAATAGAAAACTCAATATTGATATTTGAATTGACCCGACCCGGGACTCTCAAAACCTCATGTCTGTAGTCGAACATGCTAACCACTAGACCAATGAGGCAGTTTATATTCATATTACATTCATATACGGGTTTTATTTTACAACATACATGTAACATCATTTACGTAGACTGTTTGATATTAGTGCATTTAAAAATACTCTACAGATATTGAAAGATTTTTTTTATTTGGCCCAGAAATTTTTAGCTTGATTATAAATTGTTTAAATATAAAAACAATTATTATAAAGAAGAGATTTATTTGAAATACTTTATTGTCACACAACATTTGATACTGGAGTTTGACTCGAAATACATTATTTTCTTTAGATTGAGATTTTTAAATTCGTTTTATCTTTTGAATGGATTGTCCGATTTTAATAATTTAAAAAGTATTTTACATGTATTGAAACGGTCTTTAATAAAATATTTTTTTTATTTTGATAGGATAAGGAATAATACAGAGGTATGAATAATATTGTTGGATTATTGTCGTAATTTTTGAAATTCAAAAAAGTACTTATAGTGGCATAACTACAGTAGTTGGACATATGGTATTGCAGACTTTTTTGTAAATATTAACACCTTCTATAATATTGTAGAACATTTTTTTGTTCTATCATCAACAGCATCCCCAGCGTACGCGATGACAGTTTTTTTGTGACCAATTTTTTTACACCTTGGGTTACATTAATGAATTCTTCTTAGGGATGCCTATTTATTTTGAGAAAGTAATACAGCTTATCTCGCTCAATGAAAATGCAGCTTTCTAATGGTGACAGAATTTTTGAAATCCGTCCAGTAGTTTTTGTTGGAAAACGTTACAAACACACATACTTACTTCCATACATACAAAAATACAAATGTTCCCTCTTTATTATATTAGTTTAGATTAATTTGACGGCCTCGCTGGCGCAGTGGTGCGAGTATTCGCTTTGCTTAGCGGAGGTCACGGGGTCGATCGCCGGTAGGACGAATTTAGGAAACTGTATTTTCTAATTTGTCTGAGTCTGGACTGGTGGTAGGCTTCGGCCGTGGCTAGTTACCATCGTACCAGATAACCAGAAAAACGTACCGCCAAACAAAGAGATTTGTGTTCCGGTACAATGCTGTGTAGAAACCGTAAGGGGTATATCGCCTCTTAACAGATTAGCGCGCTTCCATCTTAAACTGTATCACCACTTACCATCAGGTGAGATCACAGTTAAGCGCTAATCTGTCAGTAATAAAATAAATAAAAAGTTTAGATTAAGTAGTACAAAACTGAGGATTTGCCTATTTAAAAATCCTACTTTGTTGAGACTTATGTAAAAATATTTACTATTAATTTTCTCTTAAATTTCATCAAAATCGGTTTTATGTTCTTCTAGAAGATTGGACCGGTTCTGATGATTTTTTGTGTATTTTCAAAAAGATAATTAGAGATGGATTTCCCCATACAATTAATAGATCAATAACTATTCAATTGATTATACCAGGAAGAGATTTACACGAATGTATATTTGTCGATTTTGGAGCATGATGGCAGAAATGGTATTTCCGCTGACTGCTGTCAATTTCTGATATCTCCTAAGATGTCCATTTCTGTGAAATACAGTCAAAGACAGTTTTGATCTACATGAAATCTACAACGTATGTGATGCATTTAATTGTATAAGGAATAATACTGTATCGTATAAAATAGCTTGGTAAACAACATATTTTTTGTAATATGTAAATGATAAGAATGGCGACTCTGGGTTATTCTTAAGAGATATATACTATCACGGATTTTTTATTGACTTTTTAATATATAGAAATCCGTATCACATTAATTTGATCTATCATATAATTTGTTTCATTTTAGCGCCCACAAATATGTTCGTTACGATATCACATTACAAATCTTTAAATTTTTCGGCTTCTCTATACTATATGCATGTATTATACATAAAAACCTTTCTCTTGAATCCCTCTAACTATTACCGAAACTACATTAAAATCCATTGTATAGTTTAAAAGATCTAAGCGAACAGACTCCAGAAGCGACATTATTGTATACTATGTAAAGATAACACTCACTAAAATGAAAATACTATAAATATCCATATGAGTTTCATGTTTTAAAGTATAAATTTGCTAAAGAAATTCTATAAATTTATTTTTCTTATATTCAATTTGAATCCCACGTTCCAAGGCGCCGTGGCTTAGTTGGTTAAAGCGCCTGTCTAGTAAACAGGAGATCGTGAGTTCGAATCTCGCCGGGGCCTTAGGTGTATCGTTTTGGAGTTGTTTTATATTTTTCTAGTATTATTATTACACATTTTCATAACTACTTTATAATAATAATGTATATATACAAACTATTATGCATTCAATATTTACTCTAATGTAATATGGTAAAGTTTTTATACCTATTTGTAACGTTAGAATAACAGTGTTTTGTATTATACATACTAGCAGTTTCGCTGTTTGTTCCGGTATGTAAGTATGTGTGTACGTTAAGTCTTCACACAAAACTACTTCACCGATTTCAAAATTTTGTTTACCATTTATTTTCTAAAAAAATAGGAATCCCTAAGAAAATTGCATTACTGTAAACCTAAGGTGTGAAACAAAAAATCTGTTTTCACGTGTGCTGCGAAAACTATTAAAGGTAGAACAAGAAAGTGTTTTACAATATTATAGAACGCATTAATATCTATAAGAAAGTCTGCGATATCATATGCCCTACTATTGCAGTTATGCCACTATAACTACTTTTTCGCATTTTAAAAGTTAATAGAAGTGCCGACAGTAATTAAAGTATATTATTCATCCTTGTCCTATTAAATATTTTGTTAAAGACCGATTCAATACCTGTGAAATACTTTTTAAATGATTAAAATCTGACATTGCATTCAAAAGATATAAGGAATTAAATCACAATAATAACGATTATACAATCTGAGAGCTGTCACTAGGTCAATGTCCCTTCATTCTCCTATCACCTCCTCCTTCATGTTACATTTCTTATACCAAACGCCCCACTTAAAAATAATAAGTCCATCAATCACAGTCGTCGTGAAAAGGACGATTAAACAGAAGTGTTGATTAAATTTGAGAATTTCCGGAATAGCGTTAAACCGTATGTAGTGCATGTAAATGTTCCACTGATATAATTTCAAAGACGTCAGTATAATAAACAAATTTTACTATTGTGGCAGCGATGGCAAAAGAAATGGAGTAGGTATACTATTAGATAGCGAGCTGAAAGAGTGTGTGACTGATGTAAAAAGAATAACGGACAGATTAATAGTAGTAAAAGTAATAAAAGAAGGCTTAGTGTTGAATATTATAAGCGCATATGCGCCACAGACTGGATGTGATGACAGGTTGAAGGAAAAGTTTTATGAAGATTTTGATAGTGTAATACTAGATATCCCAGATGACGAAGATATATACGTAGGAGGAGATTTTAATGGCCATGTGGGAGAAAAGAACAGTGGTTACGAAAGAGTGCATGGGGGATGGGGGTTTGGTAATAGAAATATTGAGGGAGAAGCCTTGCTCCAAACTGCTTCAGCATTTGATCTAGCAATAATTAACACCTTCTTTAGAAAAAGTGACCAACATTTAATTACGTACAAAAGCGGGAACCACAAAACACAAATTGATTACTTTTTACTTCGAAGAAATAAAATTAGTTCAGTTAAGGATTGTAAAGTATTGCCAGGAGAATCACTAACAACCCAACATCGTTTATTAGTTTTAGAGATCAAAACCAAAGTCAAAAGCAATAGAAACAAAACAAAAACAGTACCGAAAATTAAATGGAGCTTAATTGAAAAACCAGAGTATGCAGAGGAATTTAGAAAACAAGTAGTTGACAAAATGATCGAAATGAAAGAATTAGCAGATAAAACCGTGAATGAATGTTGGAATGAGATGGCGGGATGCATTAGACGTGTAGCAAAAGAAGTTTTTGGACAGTCAAAAGGTAAAAGAAAAATTGATAAAGAGACATGGTGGTGGAATAAGGAAGTACAACAGGCACTAAAAGATAAGAAAAATGCATTTAAAGAGTGGCAAAAAGTAGATGAAAGTAATCAAACCGATAAGCATAGTAAAATAACAAAATATAACGAAACCAAACTAAAAGCTAAAAGAGCTGTGGCTATTGCAAGAGCCAATGCTCAAGAATCTTTATATAAAACACTGGAAAGTCCAGAAGGTACGCAAAAGATATATAAAATTTCAAAAGCAAGAGAAAAAAGAGGAAAAGATATAAATTACGTTAATTGTATAAAAGATAGTAAGGGGAAAGTATTGTCAGATAACGAAGAAATTAAAAAAAGATGGGAAAGATATTTTGAAAACCTAATGAATGAAGAGAATAATTGGAGTGGAGTGTTGGAAGATGTTCCATTGAATATGGGAGTTGTTAGAGAGATAGGCATAGAAGAAGTACAAAAGGCTGTCCAAAGTATGAGAAACGGTAAATCGGTTGGACCAGATGAGATACCAATAGAAGTGTGGAAGTTTCTGGATGTGGATGGATGGACGTGGCTGTCTTTGTTCTTCAATAAGTTGTTACAAGAAGAGGCGATCCCTGACGAATGGTGTATCAGTTCGCTGGTGCCTATTTTCAAAAACAAGGGTGATGTACAGGACTGTAACAGTTATAGAGGAATAAAGCTCATGTCACACAGCATGAAAGTATGGGAGAAGATTGTTGCTAGACGAATGAGAGAAGAGACGAATGTGACAGAGAATCAGTTTGGGTTCATGCCAGGACGTGGAACAACGGATGCCATATTCTCACTTCGCCAACTTTGCGAAAAGTACAAACGAGTACATAAGAACTTGCATATGGTGTTCGTTGATCTGGAGAAGGCATATGATAGGGTACCCCGTGAAGTCTTGTGGTGGGCTTTGAAAGAGAAAAGAGTGCCTGGGAAATACCTGCGTCTTATCCGTGCTATGTACGGTAGAGCAACTACATACGTTCGCTCCGCAGCCGGCGAAACTAACAAATTCAATGTGGGCGTAGGTTTGCATCAGGGATCGGCTTTAAGCCCTTTTTTGTTCCTCCTGGTAATGGATGCACTGACATCAAACATACAAGAGGAAGCACCCTGGTGCATGCTGTTTGCCGATGACATTGTGCTTGTTGGAGAGGATGGAGCTGAGGTACAGAGAAGGCTAGAAATATGGCAGGAAAAACTGGAAAACGCAGGGTTGAAGATCAATAGGACCAAAACAGAACATCTGTTCTGTGATTTCGGGGATCCATCCAGTTTTTCTTCGATTGTCTTAGATGGTGTTTCCCTTCGAGTCTGCTCAGATTTCCGTTACCTCGGCTCTATCTTCCAAAACGACGGCGGCATTGACCGAGATGTTACTAGCAGGATAAATGCAGGTTGGATGAAGTGGAGGCAGGTCTCGGGAACAATTTGCGATGCCAGAATGCCCCTTAAACTAAAGGGGAAGATTTATAAGACGATCGTAAGACCTGTCATCCTGTATGGATCAGAGTGCTGGGCCACCAAAGGGGAGAATGAAAGGAAATTGCATGCAGCGGAGATGCGAATGTTGAGATGGATGTGTGGAGTGACAAAATTGGATAAGATTAAGAATGAGTATATTAGAGGAAGTGTGAAAGTAGCACCAGTGACCGAGAAGTTAAGGAGTGGAAGGTTAGCCTGGTATGGACATGTAATGAGAAGGGAGGATAGCCATGTATGTAAGAGGGTTCTAAATATGATGGTAAGCGGCAGGGCCGGGAGAGGGCGACCAAAAAAAGTGTGGATGAATTGTGTGAAAGAGGATATGTGTATTAAGGGTGTGAATGTAGAAATGACAGCGGATAGAGTGAAGTGGCGAAAGGAAACATGCTGTGCCGACCCCACCTAGTGGGATAAGGGCAAGAAAACAACAACATCGCTAACAATATTTTTAAATTTGTTAATGTCGGACATTCTACGTAAATGATGTTACGAATTTAAAAATGTATTAGATATTTATTCGTTGTAAAGTAAAATTGGTATATTAATAAGATTATGAATGTATATCTAATAATATGAAAGAAAGTAATGAATAACTAAGTGAAATAAACTTTTATGTTAACGAAAATAAATCTATAGACTTTCTACTACGCGGGTGAACCCGTTGCTGGTAGTAATATAAATAGGCTGGACGGATTTTGTTGATACTTTCACTAGAAGATATCTGAAATAACAAAGAATTACGTAAGGTATTTTAAATCAAACAATTTTTAGGGTAACGTAAAGTCGCAAGTGTGTATTTAAATTACTATCGTAATAATAAGTATTTAATATACATTAATTAATAAATAATTGAATATTAAACAGTTCAAAACTTTTGTTAACAGAAAGTTCATTGAAGTCATGCTAAAATCGATAAAATTACTTAAACTCATGTGTTTTTAAAGAATAAAAGAATAAAAAGATTTCAATTTAGTATGTGAGTCTTCTAAAACATTTTTTGTATAGATTTTTTTTTTTATTGCTGACAGATTAGCGTTTGAATGTGGTTTCAACTGATGGTAAGTGATGATACAGTCTAAGATGGAAGCGCGCTATTCTGTTAAGAGGCGATATAACCCTTACGGTTTCTACACAGCATCGTACCGGAACACAAATCTCTTTGTTTGGCGGTACGTTTTTGCTGGTAGGGTGGTAACTAGCCGAGGCCGAAGCCTCCCACCAGTCCAGACTCAGACAAATTAGAAAATACAATTTCCTAAATTCGTCCTACCGGGGATCGAACCCGGGACCTCCGCTAGCAAAGCGAATACTCGCACCACTGCGCCAGCGAGGCCGTCAAATTATATATAATGAAAAATATATGACTCCTTATTATATAAAAGAATAAGTCAATAATTTTAACATTTTCAAATCCATCTTTTATTAAATTCATAGCCAATTATCTTTCATTTGAAACCCTCCTGCGTTTTCAATTGTTTCTATCGGAAAACGTATTAAATTAGTTCAAATGAAAGCAAATATCCATAAGGCATAGTCGGAAATGTTAGCTACACTTAGGGACAATATACACTTATCATTTCTTATAATTGAAATATGTTTATTATACTGGCTATTTCTAAATATGTATATCTATATGGCGAAACTCGTTCGCAGCGAGAGTCCACATTGTGAAAGGAATTGGTATGCTGATGAATTTGTATAATGAAGACAAGTATTGTAAATCTTGTGTTATTAATGAGTGTTTGTTTTTCCACGATGCTTAAAGGAATGAAATTGTACAATCAAGCCTAAAAATAAAAAATATAAGGTATCGCAAGAAGACCAACACACATTGAAATAATTGAAAAAGTGTTTGTTTTTCCATGATGCAGAAGCTAGGATTACAATGGGTTACACTTGTATTTTTTTCAATTTTTTTTAACAAATGTGTGTTCGTCTTCTTGCGATACTTTATATTTTTTATTTTTAGGCAAGATTGTACAATATCATTCCTTTAAATTACTTTGAACTGAGCTCGAAAGTTTAAATCTTTATTTCTTTTGACGGCCTCGCTGCCACAGTAATGCGAATACTAGCTTCACTGACATAGGTCTTGAGTTCGGTTCTTGGAAGGGCACAATTATAAAATTGTATTTTCTAATTTGTTTTAGTCTGGACTAACAGGAGAGTTCAGCCATGCCTAATTACCACCAGCAATACACAGGTTTAGTTCCCAGTTACCACAATTTTCAATCACAGATTTCAACGTTATAATGGTGTGACATGTTTGTACGCATTGAAAAATTTGAGCAAAATCTTGCTTTCTTTGAGTATCAACGCTAATGTTTTGTAAATAATTAATAAATAATTAATCAGAAGAGCCCGGCAAAATGTATGTAGACCCTCACAAAACATTTACAAAGTAGACAAGGGTTAAAACGCGAATATTAAATAGGCGCTGCTCATCGGCAGCGATGAGAATCCAAATTAAGCGTAATTTGTGGTTTTTAGCTTTTCGTCCGTAAATTGTTTGAAATTGGATTGTAATTTTATGCTTAGATTTTCTGCGGTAAATATGCAAAGTTTGTTTGCATTTCCTTCTTGATTGCGGCTGTGAATTGGGTGATAATGTTTATATCTTAATTAATGCAGAAGATGTTTTGCTTATTTTGGTAAACTTTCAAAATAACGTCAAGTATAGTATTTCAATCTATGTAAAGAGAATATATTTTTAAGTAAAGTCGTGTCTTCATTGATGTACGTAAGTTTATGTCCTTACAAATACAATAAAGGCTGTAACTCTTTCTGTTGCGCTTTCGTCAAAACTACTAAACTAATTTTAATGAAATTTTGTACAGAGATAGTCGACAGCCTGAGAAAGGACACATGTTACTTTTAACGTAAGGAAAGTAGACGCTAACTAAGAACAAATTTCTCCAAATTTCCACAGGATCAGGAAAACGACACGAAAAACGATCACTCACTGCCAGATTTACAAAATTAATCACCAAATTTACTTAAAATATACTATATTCCGGGTTTTTTTCGGCGTAGTCTCTTATCCGGATTTAAGCGACACTTACTAAGAGATTTACTTTTGTTAGACTATAGATAGTTGGGTGGCCACACTGATAGCTCTGCAATGTTGGGAGTTATTGAGTAATATTGTGGCAACACTTAAAAATATCAAAAAACATTATGCAATATTACGAAATGTTGTGTAATACAAGGTAATTCTAAGGAGCGGAACAATTTTGTGAATATAATCTTTTCGAGCTGTATCGTGGTGTAGTAAATTCAAATAGTGAAGTGCCAATAATAAAATAATAGAGATAATAAAAATTGTTAGTTAATGTGAGTTGGTGTTCTTATAACATGTCAGAAGTGGGATTCTTATTATAAGAACAGAAACTCACATTAACTAACAATACTGCTGCGCACAGTCCTACTCGCGCGTAGACCCAAAACACTGCCCCACTGCGGGTTGGCAGGCATAGTATACAAGTGCCCACTGTATTCCTTCACTCTCATAGTCCAATGTGACGGGAGTCCGGCAAGACGGAATAAAGTGCGGCGCTGGATCACACACACCCAGCCACCTCACCATGTCTGTAGCCGAACATACTAACCACTAGACTAATGAGGCAGTCTAACTCAAAAGTCAAGACATAAATTACACAATTAAGAATAAAGTAACCACGTCTCATGTTATAGTCTTGACATTGTATAAGTACGGGAAGAGTTATAGGGGGATTCACTTAAAACAAACAGAACCGATAATTCATAATAATTTTCAATGCCACCACCATTCCACTCAGCGACCACTGACTCAAGGATTACTTAAGATAATAAATTGGTGTCAAAAATGCCACTTACATGTCACTGACCCCCCAGTACTTGGTTTACGAGTAATGGGTACGCAATTAGTTTAATCACCTCCTGCGTCTGCCCGCTGAAGTGACTTCGGGCCTATTATGACAACTGATATAGGCACGTTCCTTTATTAAAGAGACGGGATTATTATGTCGTAGTTAATTTAAGACTATCGTACATTGTTTTTCTAGTAAGGCCAAAATGACAGATTTTAAGTAAAAACTTTTTTAACTATTACTAACTATTTTTCTGTAATATGTAAAAGATAAAAATGATAACTGTGAATTATCCTTTAGAGATAAATATATATTATAGCGAATTTGTTTTATCGATTTTTTTAATCACATTTATTAGATCTGGTTAAATCAGTGTTTGCCTTTTTCTAGACTGTAATATCTATCAAATTATTACATATTGACCTTTCTCTTAAATCACTCTATCTATTGCTGGAAAATGCAATAAAATCCGTGGAATAGATTAATGGATCTAAGGTAACATATAGCAGAAGCGACTTTATTGTATAAAATTATATTATGTCATGAATATAGAATAACATAAAAGTAGTCGTACTTCCTAAGAATTTGAAGTTCTCACTTCTAAAGTGTGGTTTTAAGCGTACTTAAAACTTAGGCTCTCACCCAACGTATTTAAAAAGTATATATTCTATATGTATGTATAAAGAGATACAACTTCAAGCTGCTTAAAAATTAACCTAGACAAAAAGACATGAAATTATTTAAACATTGTATCATTCAACGTTATTCAATTCCATAAATTAATAATATTGTGTAAATTTACCATTGTTCCTATAAATTATAAAAGTGAGCTCAACTGTGTAAATATAATTATCGCTTATTTCAGTAATTGTCTTCAAACATCGACGGCAATTATGTAGAAAGTGCAATAATTTAATATATCATTGGATATTTCAAAGTAGATCAATTGAAGTTATTTTTAACAGTGAAAATATCGTGTACTTTATGTACGCCTCTGCCCAACACTTTTATCTATTGTCAGCAAATGAAAAGCAGTCTTTCATTCTCCAACTAAGTCTTTTATTCAATGCTTCATACATAAGTAATTGACTGTGGGTTTTGCTTTGTTCTACAAAACATTGTACTCTTATTTCTTAGTTCGAAGACCGTTTGTTTATTTCTCTGAGCACCTCTGTATCCGTCTCATCATTCACTTTACAATTGAACTGAAAGTTACGATGAAAAATGTCTTTTAAGTATCGAAATTATTGAATTATTGTCCTGGTTTCATTGCAATTAAATTTCCCAACTGCTACAGAAGCACCTATTGATTATTACAGTAGGAGGATACCGTATATAATGCTAAAGATCGATACGATTACGATAATATTTACCTACCCATATAAATAATGATTTATGTGTGAGAAAGCTTCGCAGTTATGATCTCCTTTTAATTAGCTTAACGCTGCTCAAGATTAGTGGATCTTTGAAACGTGGATGTTGAGCCATGTGTGTCCAAATTCAGTGCTGGATCTTAGAAACGTGGATGTCAAGTCATGTGGGTCTAAATTCAGTGGATCTTTGAAACCTGGATGTTGAGCCACGTGTGTCCAAATTCAGTAGAACTTTGAAACTCGGACGTTGGACCATGTGTCTCCAAAGTCAGTAGATCTTTGACACGTGGATCTTAAGCGATGCCTGTACAAATTCAGTGAATCTAAGAAACGTGGTTGTTGAGCCATGTGTGTCCAAATTCAGTGAATCTTAGAAACGTAGTTGTGGAGCCATGTATGTCCAAATTCAATGGAGCTTTGGAACGTGCCCATGTGTGTCCAATTTCAGTGCTGCATCTTAGAAACGTGGATGTTAAGTCATGTGGGTCTAAATGCAGTGGATCTTTGAAACCTGGATGTTGAGCCACATGTGTCCAAATTCAGTAGAACTTTGGAACGTGGATGTTGGACCATGTGTCTCCAAAGTCATTGGATCTTTGAAACGTGGATGTTGAGCCATGTGTGTCCAAATTCAGTGAAATTTAGAAACGTATATGTTGAGCTATGTATGTCTAAATTCAATGGACCTTTGGAACGTGGCCATGTGTACCCAAATTCAGTGCTGCATCTTTGAAACGTGGATATTGAGCCACGTGTGTCCAAATTCAGTAGAACTTTGGAACTCGGATGTTGGACCATGTGTATCCAAAGTTAGTGGATCTCTGACACGTGGATGTTGAGCGATGCCTGTCCAAATTCAGTGAATCTAAGAAACGTGGTTGTTGAGCCATATATGTCCAAATTCAATGGACCTTTGGAACGTGCCCATGTGTGCCCATTTTCAGTGCTGCATCCTAGAAACGTGGATGTTAAGTCATGTGGGTCTAAATGCAGTGGATCTTTGAAACCTGGATGTTGAGCCACATGTGTCCAAATTCAGTAGAACTTTGGAACGTGGATGTTGGAACATGAGTCTCCAGAGTCAGTGGATCTTTGAAACGTGGATGTTGAGCGATGTCTGTCCAAATTCAGTGAATCTTAGAAACGGGGTTGTTGAGCCATGTGTGTCCAAATTCAGTGCTGCATCTTAGAAACGTGGTTGTTGAGCCATGTGTGTCCAAATTCAGTGTATCTTAGAAACGTAGTTGTTCAATTCAATGGACCTTTGGAACGTGGACATGTGTCCAAATTCAGTGCTGCATCTTAGAAACATGGTAAAGGGTGTTTAAAATAGAGCGATGATTCCAATTCTTACGAACAACAACATTTAACCAACTTGAAATGTTAGAGGGCACGTTTCTTGAAGCAATTTATTAAATCAATTCATATAATATCACCATGAGAATGGATATAACTTCATCTATGAATTCCAACTCACTTAGCATTCGCCTCACGTTGCTGATATCGACCGACCTACAACCGGCAGATAAGCGCACCTTCTACTGCCACTTCTTATCACTGAGAATGATAATAAATTGAATTTACACGGATTATGTTTACACGATGTTCTGTGTTTAATCATGCAATGTTCGTATTGAGTGGTTTTAGGGAAGTGAGATAAGTCCGGTATTCGCTCTATTTAGACTACATTATACTGATATACTACCGGTTGTTTTGCATTTTGATTGCTGTTACTATTGATATAGGAAATTGAGCTTTAACCAAAATTGACAATCCTATTTGAAATTATAGGTATGTAGCCAGTAAGTTACATAGATACTTGCTAAGTTCGCTTTATAAAAACTTGCGTTTATTTAAAATGTATCATCATAAGAAAATCAGAAGATATTCATATAGCTTCCTAATCGTTAATGAAGTTGAGTGGTGAGTATCAGCTATGAATATAAAGCTAGAGTCTAGATGTAGGACTAGATCTAGATCTAGAGCAAGAGTCGTTAAGGGAGAAATTCACAGCAAAAAAAAAAATGGCAGTTCACGGCATATATATATTAGAAAACTTGTTGTAGGTACATAAAAATATTGACTCTTTTACGAAAAAAGTGAATACTCGTCATATATATTAAGAAATAAAAATAAAATTGTTGTGAATTCTACTAGGTTGCATAAAATTGACAATTCATCCAAGGATAACTGTATACGTTTCTTTCCTAGAAGAAGTCACAAAGATGTCATTAAATAAATTTATTTCTTTTATTGAAAGAAAAATAATTGAGAAATCATTCTATAATTTGAAGGACGACCGAAGATAATAAATAAAAATTTTAACAAAAAAGGAACCGCCTTCAAAACAATCTTACGGGGGGAACATTACCTTGGCTGACACCGACTCCAAATATAAGAATACGAAGAACACTATAAAAGAATACGCACTGGTTACAGACAGTTATATTTTCTGCCAAAAACCGCACCCATACTGTAAGCCGTTGAGGAGATCCATTGATCTTCATATTAAACGACGACTAGCACTTGACCATACCGAAGTTACGGTAGGCAACTCAAATATCTGGATAGTCCATAGAAGATTTTGCCGAGTTTCGTTAATTTGCACCTAAGAATTGAAGAGTTCCGTCACTTTGTCTTGGATTCCATCATCAGAACCTAGCCAAACTATCACAAAACAACCTTTGAAGGATAGCCTTTCCAATAAAAAAAGAATCATCGAAATCGGTTGGCATGATATCGATTTATTGGTCCATTTGTCGCGCACATGCTTAATGCAAATTTAAGACTTATTCGGTTTTCTCGGATGCCATCATCAGAACCGGATTTAAAAAATGGGACGGTATGACGAGCAATACCTTTCATATAAAAAAATCATCAAGATTGGTCCACCCAGTCGGAAGATATGACAATTTTTTTTATGTAACAAACATAAAAAAAATACAGAATTTTAACCTCCTCCTTTTTTTGAAGTCGGTTAAAAAGGCGTGAAGGTGAATGAATTGCTGTAATAGATATATAATAAGTTAAACATATATATTGTAATCACGATGAGGAAAAAAACACACACCCGATTCAGTTTGTTGTGGGCTCTTCTTAGATAATAGCGTAAAGGAACCCTCGTAACTTTAAATTGCAAGTCCTTCTTTAATATTGTCATCAGGTGTACATTGAAATAATATAAAAGGCCTACTTGAATAAAGATATTTTGAATTAGAATTAGAATATCTCTAAACTTCCACAACAAAAAATATCGGGTCCCATTGTGTGAAAGTAATGATATGACGTTTTTTTGCAACTCTTTGATGTTAATCGAATATATAATCGTTTTTATTATTGGTTTTAAGTATAATATTTTGATATAGTATCTCTGTCTAGCTTACCTTCGTTTATTTCCAAATTATTTCATGTGTGTGTATTGTATCTATGTTCGTATTTTTGCTATGTGTTCCAAATCATGCCAAAAATAGATAATCTTCTTTAAAACCATCTTTGTTCATCCAAGTAACGGCTTTCAAAAGTAGTGATTATTCACCAAACAAAATACAATCAATCCATTAAAATTGGATATTGAGTTTTTAATTAATACGTCCGCCAGTCTCATCTATATTCAAATTGGAGTCGAATTCACGTCTGTACCCGGTAGCAGCAATGGATTCGATTAAATTCATGCATTACAACAAGATCGTTAGTAATAATTTCAATATTTTGATGACTTCTCTCGCGTAGTGCCTAAAAGCCTCCTTTGCGAGATGAGACAATTCGATTTTTAACTGAATCAATTTAGAGATCAACGTTAAATTTGTTTCTTTGTGGATGGTGCGTGAAATCTATCATTGTGTTTTATATTCGGGATAGTTTTTATCATTACATTATTTGAAATACTTTGATGCAACCATTTTTAAATTCCCACATCAAATTCGGTTGAATTATTTAATTATAGATTGTCGATATGTTTTTCTCTACCAAATAAATAAAATAAACTCTAGGCTGGTGATCAAATAATAGTTGCTTCATCAGCTAATGAGCTACAGGAGATGGTAAATATTATGAATGAAGCTTTGAAAAGGAAAGGAATGAAAGTGAATGTAAACAAAACGAAAGTTATGCTTTTCGAAAGAGATGAAATTATGATGAATGGCAATATTTTGATAGATGGGGAACAAGTGGAAGAGGTGAAAGAATTTGTGTACTGTGAATTCTAACTTTACAAAAGATGGAACATGTGAGAGTGATATTCAAAGGAGAGTGAATGCAGAGAATATAGTAAATGGTGCTCTGCACGCCTTTATGAATAGTCAGATGGTGTCTCAAAAGGCCACAATGGCTAAAACACAAAAGTAAAATAAATGCGGAAGAGCTGAGAGCGTTGAGAAGTATGAGTGGGTTGAAATTGAGTGATAACGTAAGAAATAGTGTAATAAGAGAACAATATGGTATAAAAGATCTCGTGAAGAGCTTACTATAGAAATGATCCTATGAAGTAAGGTCTTAAGATGTAGTGACTAAAATTGAGAAAGGTATGCTATATGATTTGGGCCTAGAGAGAATGAATGAAAGGAGACTGACATTAAGGATGTATGAGTTAAGAGTGAATGGGAAAGTTGGAAGGGGAAGACCAAGGCGAACGTTCCTGAAACCATATCCAGGACATTTTAAATAAGGGCCAGGTCAAGAGTACTCTAAACCGACGTCTTTGTATGAAAGGTTTAATGAGAATGGAAGAAGCGAAGGACATATGCAAGGATCGTGGCAAGTTGAAGGACGTGGTCTCTGGCTACCCTTATGGGAATGAGGCGCGATGCTGTAGGTAATAAATGATTTGATCCGATTTGAATAAAGAAATGAAATTCTGTTTTAAAGAGGTATAAACTTTCGTTTGTTTTAAGACTTTAATATTCGATTTATTGGTACCAACTTGGGGGTGTAAGGATCTTTTTAAAATGTTATAATTTACATAAATACATATATGTATTCAATAGTTTTACAACAAACATTCTATAGAAGTCATATAGTTAATTATTTGAGAAAAGATTGATTTAATTAAATTGGCTGTGTATGATGAGGAAGTTTTCGGGAAGATACATCAGGTTTAGACAATCTTCATCTATAAACATAGGATATATATTATAGAATATTATATTCGTTCTGAAAGGCTATTCTTGTGATAGGTTACGTGTAAATTTTTTGTATTCAGAGTATACGACATGTGCAAGTTTCTGCAAATTCACGCACGACTCCGACTTTATCTTGTATTCGCACAATATTATTGTTTCCATTATACCATTCCGGCTTATTTATCGGCGGCGATTTATGAGTAGATACCAAGGTTAATAACACTTTTTTAGCGAGTATACAAGTTGACTCATTCATACATTGTACTTCCTTGGATTAAAGATTTTTTTACATAAAAAGATAAAATGTATACGGTGTTTTGAAATTGAAACTGTTAATCCATAGGTCTTGAATGGTTTTTGGATTTGGAAATTTATAGAAGATACAGATATAAAACAGCATTCATACCTACCAACGATTTAAACAAGAAGGTTGGCTGGTAGGTAAAACTTCTAGATTTCAGCCTTAGATTAGAGCCTTTTGCATTTTGATAAAGATTATAAATTAAAAAAGCAATACTAAGGTATACTGAAACGAAAAGTTCACTAAAGATTAACTAAACTTTTGCGAGCGCCAATCACGAAATTATTTACGGAAAAGCATTGATTTTTGCATTTATGCAAACGTTATATATTTACTTAGTTAAGAAAAATAATAAACCAACCAAATTAGATTTCTTTTTAGCTTCTTAATCTCTGCCTTTAACACAATAGACGTTTATTCACCGTTTAATGCGTGACAATGGAACTGTGTTATAGTTATTGTTACAATAGGGTTCGTTACAGCATTCTGCTAGATTTACGATGACCAGCAGAGCTAGGGAACAATGCGACTTGTTATCGCCTGCGAAAATATATATTTTATTCTAGTGATTTCATCCGTGCTCGACACCCACTGGAAACGGTTTAAAATATCTCTGCTGGACTGTGGGCGTCAAGCTATTACAAGTTATCCCATACATATATAAAGGCTTTTGATGAATAGTAACACAATTCTAATTTTATAGTCGTTTGAAAATTAAAGAAGATGTTTAAATCTACCAATGGAATAATGTGCACTGTTGGAGCAACAGCTTTATTTTTGCCGAATATGAGTGTTAAAATCAGGGCCTGTAGACAAGATGATATTCTAAGTACGCCAGTAGAACGTTTAATAAATATATCAAATCAAAATATTCTTTATTCAAGTAGACTCAATAAGCTCTTTTAATCAAGTCAATATTCTTTCCGTTGGTAACAAATCTACCACCGGTTCGTTAAGTTAATTCCGCTGAGAAGTAACCGGCAAGAAACTGAGCTTTATATAAATTTGACAATCCTATTTGAAATTATAGCTATGTAGCCTGTAAGTTACATAGGTACTTGTTAAGTTCTCTTTATAAAAACTTGTGTTTATTTAAAATGTATCATCATAAGAAATAATCCAGAAGATATTCATATAGCTTCCTAATCGTTAATGAAGTTGAGTGGTGAGTATCAACTATGAATCTAGAGCTAGAGTCTAGATGTAAACCTAGATCTAGATCTAGAGCAAGAGTCGTTAAGGGCGAATTCACGGGAGAAAAAATAATGGCAGTTCACGGCATATATATATTAGAAAACTTGTTGTAGTCCTGGTAACTGTCCGTTGGTAACAAATCTACCACCGGTTTGGAAAGTTAATTCCGCTGAGAAGAAACCGGCAAGAAACTCAACGGTAACTCCTTTAAACATAATTTTTGTACGTTACAATGTGTTTATCTTTCATTTGCCACAGAAATCAAGTCCACACATCTTCGTCGTTTAAATAATTTTCAATATTATATGTCTTTTGTAATAGGATATTTTTAACATATTTTTTAAATCTATTTGGAGGCAGACTCAGAAGTGATTCGGGAATCCTATTAAAAATGTGTATGCTCAAAACGACAAATGATTTCTGAACCTTCTTCACTCTAAAATATGGCATTACAAGTTTGTTTTTTTTTCTTGTATTAAAATTGTGCTTCGCTCCTTTTGCTGTATAAATGAATATCATCACGGATATATAAAATGTTATTCAATATATATATTGCGACGGTACTGTGAGAATAGATATTTCTTTGAATTTTTCTCTTAAGGATACGCGAGATCCACATTGATATATGGCACGTATTGCTCTTTTTTGTAATAAAAAGATAGTTTTAATGTCCGCCGCCTTACCACATAACAGTATGCCGTAAGACATAATGCTGTGCAAAGAAGCGAAATAAATCGTTTTAGTAGTTTTATCATCAGTGTACTTCTTTTTCTAGCAGCAAATGCAACTGCACTAAGTTTGCCTGCTAGAGTCTTAATATGGGCACCCCACTGAAGCCCAGAGTCTAAGTTTATTCCCAAGAAGACTGTAGACATATCGATGTCATGTAATCACATGGATATATCGTAGCGTTCTAATCATTCGACGTAGCGTTATCGTTGTTACATAGAATGTCATCTTGACTAAGGGGGCAGAAAACATATTTCGAATTGTATAGTTTGCTTACAAATTTATATATGTGTTTGCTTACAAATGTATGTATGTATACTACCCACGGACGAAGCCTCCTACCAGTTTAGACATAGACAAATAAGAAACTGGAATTTCGTAAATTACCTGTAACTCCTACCAGGGATCGAACCCGGGACCTCGGCTAGCAAAGCGGGTATTCGTAACACAGCGTCAGCGAAGTTGTCACAAGGCTGGTTAAGTAGGAAATTGCCAATAAAAGAAAGCATGTCGTGCGATTAACAGAACAAAAACTTAAAGTAAACATGGCTTTTTAGAAATTGAAAGAATTTTCACTTGAACAGTGCAAAAGTCTCAAGTTTTAATGTAATACAATAAAACATGAAAATTTTGACGTATAAATAAGAAAGGTACAGGTAAGTGGCTGGGCACGGGCCGCTTCACACATAAGAGGAATGATTCGTAGAGCATAGAGTCATCTATTACTTCATCTCTCATAGTGTGACGGCAATCCGACGCGACCGGAGAGCGATCAGGCGCAGGATCGATGGCTTAACATGTTCTCCGAGGCACGGGGTTGAAGCACACCACCAACTTTCCAACTTCGGGCAAATATTGAGAAAATCTTTACAGAAAACTCAATATTGATTTTTGAAATCGCCCGACCTGTGACTTGAACCCAGGAGCTCATGTCTAACCATTAGCATGAAGCAGTCAGATATAAGTCATTTCATTCAAATATTATATATGAAGTTCGTAGTCTTATTTAGATACGTATGAAGATTTAAACAACAGGAGAAGGATATAGGACTTTACATATATCAGTTTTTTTTTACTTTTTGGAAGTCAAGGCACAAGTTAGCAAGAAATAATAATTTAAACACGTGAATTCTTAACTGAGATCGTACGATTCGATTCTAATCTAATCTAAATTCTAATTTCTATTGATAAGGTAATCCAATTAGGAAGTAAAACTGGGATATAATATCATAAAAATTATAAGAAACTCATCGAAGTCCATGGGTACAGAAAACTGTTACAAACAGTGGGATATTACCATAGCTAATACTTCAAATAGATAGTTTACATTACAATATACAATAATATACAAATTAAAGTTATACTATAATTTTAAGGATAACATTATGAAGTGAAAAATAGAACAAACATATTAAATGTTTCTTGTAATGACGATGATAACAAAAATGATACCTGACTGAGTTTCCAGTGGGTTTTACTTCAGATTTTGAGCTGTTCTTTTATAATAGCATCCATAATACTTGAATATGGGGAAAGAACCATATTTAGCGGGTCAAAGGTACTGGAAAATCCTTATTTAATGTAGAATTTTGATTTCTTTTCATTGATTGTTAAAGGTAAAAGGTATTTATAAATTACACGTAGATTGAAAATATTATGAAGTCTACGCAACCCTAGCAATTAAATTACAGACGAAATGTTCAACGTAATCAAATTTTCCAACCCTGAACACGCGTCAAAAGCCCACTCAGTATGACTTAGAATGGACGAAAGATTCATAATTTGCTTTTAACTCAATAAAACTGTAACTCTAACACGATAAATAACACGAAGAGGGCTTTGTTTGCAACGAATAATGTGATTCGAGCCCATCCGATTGCAATTTGTAATAATTTTAATGTAGAAGTAATGCTTGCGGGGCACGCATTGTGCTGTGTCCACCCCAAGTTAACAGTTGCTCTAAGCTCTGACTATAATAGTAATGAGCGATTTGAAATTGAAAAAACGTCGATAAAAACACACGAAGCGAAAAATTAAGCCGATTATGGGTAGACTACTGATGTTTGAAAATATCATTTAAAGACATCGACATCGTTCTAAGTCATGGGTCGGTAACCTTTTTATAGAAAATCCACAAATGTTAAATGGATATTGGTACAGACCTCAAATATTATGAGGATATTAGTGAGGGCTCTAAATTATATAAACATGTTGGTGTGAGCCACAAATGTGACGATGATATTGGTGCGGGGTATAAATTATATAAAATTATTTGTGTGAGCCACAAATGTTATGAGCATATTGTTGCGGGCCACAAATTTTATGAAGATATTAGGGCGAGCCCTAAATGTCACTAGAATATTGGTGCGGGTCACGAATGTTATGAGGATATTAGGATGGGCCACAAATGTGACTAGGATATTGGTGCGGGTTATAAATGACATAAATTTATTGGTGCGAGCCACAAATATTAGAAGGATAATGGTGTGGACCACAAATGTTATGAGGATATTGTTGCGAGCCTCAAATGTTACATAATGTTGGTGCGGGCCACGAATGTTATAAGGATATTAGGGCGGGCCACAAATGTGACGAGGATATTGGTGCGGGGTATAAATGATATAAAATTATTGGTGCGAGCCACAAATGTTAGAAGGATAATGGTGCAAGCCATAAATGTTATGAGGATATTCTTGCGGGACCACAAATTTTATGAAGATACTAGGGTGGGCCACAAATGTCACGAGAAAATTGGTGCGGGCTCCAAATGTTATGGGGATATTATGGCGGGTCACAGATGTTACTAGGATATTGGTGCAGGCTCCAAATGATATAAACATATTGGTGCGAGTCGCAAATGTTAGGAGGATATTCGTGCGTGCTACGAATGATATAAAAATACTGGTGCGACCCACAAATATGAGAATATTGTTGCGGGCCACAAATGTTATGAGGATTTTGGTGCGGGCTTCAAATGTTACGGGAATATTGGTGCTAGCTGCGGTCCGCTGGTTGCCGAGCCCTGGTCGAAGCTAGGCATTAAATTTACATTTAAATAATTGATAAATCCGTAAAATATTTTATTTGCTATCATACTAACTCTGGGATTATAGAAAATATTTATATTCTCTACGTCCATAAACAATTACTTAAATATATGTGTATTTGTGTCATCATGAGCAACAAATTACAAGATATGTATAAAAATTGATCCTTGTATCTAACACGAACATAACAAACACTGCATCTAATGTATCACAACGATAATAAAGTAGTTCTCACTTCACAATTTAATATCGAGAAACGTAGCACATCCCTAGTCAATAATTGCAAAGATATTTATGAGTACTCCACGGGAGATAATTTTCATGCAATGGTATAGAATTTAAATGAGCATGTGATTGAGTTTCCTTTACAAAATAAAGCAAATGATTCACAACAAAATTATAGCAATTAAGTTAAAAAATACAACTCGTAACTAATCTATCGTATCTACGAGTATATCTACAACTTTTATAAAACATTTATTTCCTTGCTCTTAGTCTAGTTTTTTAGTGCTCTCTTATCTACGTGTAATTTTATAAAGACTACAATCTTAGTTATAAGTCTTTTAATATCTTGATACTCAATACAAGTTATTCTGTAAATATTTTTTGTTATTATTGTTTACTTCTGAACTATATTGAAGTAAATAATAGGGCGAGATTCCACATTGTAAGAACTACACTTAAATGTCGATGAATAAATAATATTAAACGTTTTGGCAAGATATCAGCATTTAGAGCGAAATGCCAGCAACATTTTTAGTGCATTAACATCAAATAATTCACCCGAAATGGCTTCACGCCTCGTCTATGAATATCAATTTTATTTCTGCATCGCGACTATATTTGAATTGAAAAGCGTTCGTTAAGCGTTTGCCAAATTTGAGATTTATTTAGTATAAGCTCAACCCTTGCTGGTTAGGTTTGAATCGGTTACAAATAGAATTTTAGTCAAAGAGCTGGCGACTTTTTTGTGGTAGTAGATCATGTACGGACTTTATCCTTATGATCGTATCCTGTAATCAGCTTAAATTACCAGCCAACATTTACGATTTCCGACACTAATGTCAAATGTAAAGTTAAGTAGTGCCGTAGTAATAATATAGGAATATTTTGAATCAAAACACGCTCATTAAAATATAATATGCCGCAGCTCCACTGCGGATTGGCAGGCATAGTACACAAGTGCACTGTCTATTCCTTCACTCTCACATAGTCCGATGTGACGGTAATCCGACACAACCGGAGAGAGATTAGGCGCAGGA
The DNA here is from genome assembly GCA_015832385.1 of Elymnias hypermnestra. NCBI lineage: Eukaryota > Metazoa > Arthropoda > Insecta > Lepidoptera > Nymphalidae > Elymnias > Elymnias hypermnestra. Next base: position 2,413,932 of record JACTOM010000929.1, read on the forward strand.
CCGACGGCTCAACATGCTCTCCGAGGCACGGGGGCGGACCACATCGCTAACTTCCCAACTTCGGGCAAATATTGAGAAAATCTTAATGGAAAACTCAATATCCATTTTTGAATTGGCCCGATCCGGGACTCGAACCCAGGACCTCATGTCTGTAGTCGAACATGCTAACCACTAGACCAATGAAGCAGTTATTAAAGTATATAAGTTTATTTTACAAGTAATACGTACTTATAACATTAACGAGAATCTTATTTACTATAAAAGTAAGACTATATGTTTGCAATTAACACGAACATGGTAGCATACAATTAAGAGGACGTTAATTGGTTAAAAATAATGATAATATAATATTTAACTAATGCAGCGCTATTGCGAAAAATATGTACTAAAAACTATACGACGGTTTCGGTGGCGCAATGATCAGTCGCTAACGAGGCCTGAATTAGATTCCAGGCGGAGCAATTTAACTAAACTAACTAGAACTGGTTTATGGTTGGAAGAGGCTTGCTTACTATTAGTTACCACTGAATCATCAAAAATGTATTCCTTAGCCAAAAAATCCGTTCCAGAACGTTGCTGTGTAGACATCATAAGAGGTAAATTACTTATTATCGACTTAGTGCGCTTCCATCTTACATTGTAGCCATCAAGTGAGGCTCAAACTGGTCAGCAATTATAAAAAAAAGTAAAAAAGGTGTGCGTACAAAGTGCATATATCAGAAGTGAAACTTCTTTGGCAAACTAGTTTTAAAGTTTTGTTTATATTTATACAAATCTAAGACTTTAGGTTTTCGAGACATAGAGGGCTAATCAAAATGACACATGTATTTGTAAATATTAAAACTATTTAACGAATTAGCATAAAAAACGCTGCACATCTTCGAGACACTAATCACGTGTTTCATCTGTAAAAATTTACCCTCTTGCGACTAAAGGAGTTTCACTTCAATTCCGATTTGTTCTACGTTTTGCTCAAAAGTGTCGAGTCACATAACGTTGCCGTTTTGTAAGAAATGTGGTCACAATGCGTCTAACTGGCTCTAGTCAAATAATCGCTCGCTCTTACTACATATTTATGTCGCTTGTTATGTGTGAAATGTGTGTGTCTATGAATGCGTTCGCGTCAAATTCGATCTTTCAATTGTCCCTCGTTAATCCTCTATTAATACGAGCGGCTTTGTCACGGTCGCCATATGGCGTCTTACAACTCTGTCCGACAAAGAGTGAGCTGTCGTTAAAGATTTAACACACAATACTAGAGTATAGTGCATTTGATGACGTGTTTAATTTCATGGGGACCGTGAATAATGGTGTGAAATCGAAAAAAAATAACATTCGCTTTCAACATTTGTTGGCTTAAAAATAATACGTATTGCCAAATTGCTAGTTCCTTTGTGAAATGCGTTTCTCGATGTTTAAAACTTGCTGTTCCCGGTCTCAGTCTCGTGTGTATATAGGGAAATCTATTGGTGACCGTCTACTTTGCCAAAGAAGTCTGCTAAATTTCAGATCAATTGAAATATTTAGAAGAAGTTGAGATCACTGATATATTGATTGGATAGTTTCAGTATAGACTGAAACTGTCACAAGGAAGACAGGTACAAGCAATATATATATATTTCTGAGATATATTTCGCAGAATAAGATTGAAGGAGTAGCATAAAGCATAGGGCAAGTTCTCCGCCGACATCGTCATTAATAGCATCCATAATGCAATTTCCATAATGTGGGCGTTGGCGGGTAATGTTGGTGCAATCAAACACTTTATTAATTAACTCAGATTATAATGTTCAATCACTTAATGTTCCCGATATCAATTTACACAAACTCATTTATATTAATAGCTAGGAACGCGACAGTTTCAATAGTCCACCACACCGGCGGGCGGTCACTCCAGAACTAGAGCGACGCCGATAGTTAGATGGCGCCACACGTTCCACAGACTACTACACTCCGACATATATATATGTCGGAGTGCAGTAGGATATCTGTGGAACGCTGGCGCCATCTATCGGCGTGGACAGAGTCAATGGTGGCAGTCCGGCGGGAGTCACTCGACAGTTGTCGAGTAACGCTCGATCGGAACAGTAAACTGTTGAAACTGTCGCGTTCCTAGCTATTAGTGTTAATGAGTTTGTGTAAATTGATATCGGGAACATTAAGTGATTGAACATTATAAACCGAGTTAATTAATACAGTGTTTGATTGCACCAACAATACCCATGAACGCCCACAGAATAAGAAATTAAATAATGGATCTAATTAATAACGATGTCGGCGGAGAACCCTACGCCCCTGTGTTT